>JASDQU010188707.1:17502-30220 GCA_032191745.1 Picea mariana | reverse complement strand
TATGAAATATAACATACACATGTGCATCTTGTAAATTTTAGCAACAAGTATGGATGTGACTAAAGTAGATACATTGTTGGATGTGTCTACCATAGGGTGAGTAGCCCATAGACATAGGAGGGAAACTCAAAACATCCACACACACACCATAAGGGGAAAACAATGTGAAATAAATTACTTAACTAATTATAAATTCAATAAAATTAAAACATATCATTATACATACATCACTTACAAATTGACCATGGGAAATATCTCCTAAAATACCATGGAAATCATAGCCACAAAACACTCATGGATGTGAATAACAAATACAACCAGTGGTATATGATAGTATGTTCTCACTACTAGATGGTGTTATGCCCAACTGGGAGTTGATGGTTCTACCCCACTAGTATATGATGACACCATACAATCAATACCACAACAAATTTGTCATGGCATACCATCAATTGTGTCAAATGGATAAATTCTTCTTGTGTTTGTGGAAGCAACTCCTCTCAAAGTGGGAATTCCAACAAGGTCAAGGGATTAGGTATTTTTTATCATCCTGGTGCCTCACAATGTGTTAGTTGTGTGAAATATCCAAAAAAACATCATGGAGTTCTAAGTGATGAAAATAGTTAACAAGTTTCCCCAAAACACAATCTGCATACATTTTCCTCAAGAAACATAGTGGGATTTCCCAATTGTTATGAGGTCGCACATTAAAAACCATGTATTACCTATCCATAAAATTATCAATAAATGGTTGATAAGTGCACCATTTGATAGATATATGAGGTTTGCTAGTGTTTGACATTTAACTTATATGAGGGATTATGAAAAGGGAAAATATGTCCTCTAGTTTTCTAGTCTTTAGTTCTTTTCTTTCAATATTATCCAAACCATCTATACATTTAGTGTAATACCCCAAGGCCAAGCCCCTTCTGAATTGTTATTTTTTCTTATAGGTTGGTGAGCCAAGTGGTTAGAAGTTTAAAGACTTAAGTGTTTATTAGGATGGTGAACCAGATGCCAAGGCCAGGACCCTGATTTTTGTTTGCATATGTAATTATGCACATCATTAATAACAATATAAACACTTTTGCGTGTAGACCCTCCACGAAGAAGAGTTATGGGGGACTAAGCACCACTAGGTAAGGAAAGGGGGGATAAGTATTTGGGACTAGGGACTAAGATAGGGAGGCTTACCTCTAAGAGGAATAATATTTTAATATTACTTCCTGAGGACTAAGGTGAACATGATATGTTTTTGTTATCCTAAGTTCCTGGAAAAGGGGACGTGTGCACAGGGAACACATGCAGCTCCAGGAAGACAAGTGTCGACCTGAGCTCATGCAGTTAAAATTTTAAACATAAGTTGTGTTGGGGGGGGTTCGCAATTCATTCTTCTGCCATCCTTCGTCTGAGTTTGCGGTGGTTATGCTGTCTGAATTGTCTTGCCTTTGCATTTGCATCTGCATACCCGTGCACAGTGAAGGAAACCCTCACGGGAAGGTTGGTCGTCCAGACATTCTCCCATCATTTATGTGAACTATTCTTTCCTCTCCATTTTCTAAGCTCGGTGTACCTCTCACACCTCTGAAACCATAAACAGGAAAGTCATCCGGCGTTGTTTCTTGTGAAGCCTGACGCAATTGTAGTTGCCCGAGCCGTGTTATGACTTAGCATTAGGATGTTTCCTTTTCGGGTATTCATACCTGTTTTTCCCTGTTGTTGTTGCTATTACTGTTGTTGTTGTTTTCAATCGTACCTAGCTATAGCTGAGTCGAAGACTGGTTATCAGACCTGTGAGCAGCTCTCCCAGGTGAGAGAGTCTATTGGGAAGTGAGTTCTCCTAGAAGGGAGTCTCGTAGAAGCCATAGTACTCTGAGACTTCTAGTCCTACCTGTTGTTGAAGCCCAAGGTAAGGGAGGTGTACTGGCCAATGGACTTGTATTAGTGAAGGTGTATCCTCCTAGGGTGGAACAGGTGTGTGGGGAATGAGGGTCTATGTGTTGTGGGTGTAAGTGGATCTTGGGATAAAAGATCCTTCCTGTTGCTTTGTGAAACTTCCTTGTTGTCCTTTCCAAGCCTAGAATTACCTTTCCCGGTGGAGTTTAGTCCCAGCTCAGGGGTGACCTACTACTAAGAGTGATGAACAGTGCAGTCTAAGGCTGGGAGGTTCATGGAAGGTTTGCACACAGTTGGTGGTTTTACTCCAGATAAAAGATACGTATCATTATGTGTTTAATTATATGTATTTTACATATGTTGTTGTGATACTGTATTTCTTCATGTATTATGTTGCATGTATGGATTTCTCTTATTCCTATGTTAATTTTGTATGATAGCAGTAACTCTATGTTAGTTGTTTTAATTTCATTAAAATGCACTTATTTTATATAAGCTGTAAATTTCGCACGGTAGCATTACCCTGTACTTGGATGGTCAAGGATGTTACAAAATGGTATCAGAGCTTTAAAGGCTAAGTTAAGGTTGTGTTGGTATAATTACCCAATCTTTGGAGGATCAGGGATGTTACAAAATGGTATCAAATCATGGTTACAACACTGATCCTAGATGGGCCATGTTAGTGGAAGTTGAAGCAAAATTTTCGGAAAGACTTGTTGTTGAAGTAGACAAAATTCGAGTTCTGACCCATGGTTTCAACACTGAGCCTGGATGGGCTGGATAAGTGGTCATTGGACCCGAGGTTTAAGGTGTAAATTGTGTTTGTAGAAACCAATTTCGAACCTCATAACGTTCCTAAGTGCCAAGAGGTTACCTTGGTTGTGTTAAGAAGCTCAGGAGGAGTAGCGGTATCGTAAAACCACGACATAAGTGGTGTTGGACCACAAAGTAATGTGTGAACTGGTGAGGTAATGAATAATTTTTAATTTTTTCTCTCATGTGATTTGCAAGTGAAAGGAGTGCACAGGAAGAACTTTGTGTTGAGTTCAGAGAGAGATAGAGTCACCGAGAACTCTATAGGGCGTTGCTAGGCAGGCATCAAGAAAGTGCAAGTGTGCATAGAGAGAATTCTTTGTCAAGTTTAGGGAGAAGAGTATCAGAGGAAGATACTCACAGAGCTGTAGAACACTCTGTAAAGAGGAGCTCTGCAAGGTGTGCATCGAGAAAGAGGAACGTCGGGAGGGCGAGAATAATTTATTTTCAAGAAATCCTTTAGATCTGAGTTTGAAGAAATCCCAAAAATGCAAGGAGTACATGGGAAATTGAAATCCTCTAAGGATCAAGCTCAGAAGGGACGGTTATTTTCATAAGTGTAGACGAGACCCAATAGATAGACTCGAAGGAGGAGCAAAGGTCGAAGCCTTTGAATAATTAGAAAATCTTCTAAGTGAGAAGAGATATGAACTATTGGAGGTAGATCTTGGTCATCCTTTTAGAAGCATCATCAAGATCATGAGATCGACGGTCACCTCGCATTGTAGGGATAGAAGGTGCTCAAGCTTTACGAAGTTGAGGGCGGGCCGCAATCCAAACCACGGTTTTGGATAAAGGACGCATGTAGGCTCAAGGTGAACTGCAGGACGAAAAGTAGTTTGGTCTCAAACCACCTTTGAGCGTGCCCGCAATCGCATGTTTTCCTAAGGTCACTACCCAAGGTCACCTCTAAGCAAGAGCCTAGACCATTAGACCAGTGTCTAGCAAAACAAAGGGAGTGCAAATGAGAGGAACAGATCCCATCTGTTGGATCTGAGCACGAAGGACCAGCAACCGTTGGATATGGAGGTAAGTGCACGAGACTTAACCCTTGTGTACATAGGAGAGTGGACTTGTCAAAGTCCCGAAGTGATTTGGGACCGTCCATCATCAAGGCTGACAGGTGGTGAAAGATCCATAACTCCGGAGAGAACCACTTCAGAAATTTATGGTTGGGGAAGATATGAAATCGTCGAAGCTCGAAGTGCCAAAGCCACTTAAGATCGTTGATCGTGCAAGACGATACGTGTCAACAGATCCTGAACTCTTGGTGAAAACACTCTGAGAGAACGTGAATGATGAAAGTTTGAAATCGCCAAAGACTGAATAGCCAAAGCAAATGGGAGTCGTTGATCTGGGTTGGACAGGTGTCACCAGATCGTGAACTTCAGAGAATCATACTCTGGGGTTTTTGTGAAGTTGTGTTTCGAAATGTTCCGAAGCGTCGAAGCCCAATATGTCTAAGATCCATTGATCCAAAGGAAGGAACGTGGATCATTGATTTGCGAGGAGACACATAGAATATGAAGACTCACTCCATTGGATAGTTGTTGATCTGAAAGTGGATGTGTGGCACTAGATCTGGAACTCTGGGTATGAAGCACTACGGAGGAAAGCAGAGGGTGAAAGCGCTAAAGCCCCGAAGGAGATCTCGATCGTTGATCGAGAAGGGAGTCGAAGGAACGTTGATCTGGTTGAGGAGACTAAAGTCCCGAAGCAGAAGTAGAGTCATTGATTTATAAGGATGCTTGGCAAACGATCTACCATTTCAAAGAAATCTCTTCGGAAGAAATGAGAGGTTGAGAACTGAAACTCTCGAAGGTTGGAATCGCAAAGGAAATCATAGCCGCACATCTGAAGTGACAAGTGTCAACAGATATTCCACTCTGGAATATAGCTATTGAGGAGGAAGCAAGAGTTGAGATTTGAAACTCCCAAGGGCCAGAGAGCCAGAATCAATCGTAGTCGTTGGTTTGGAGGAGAGCTACGTGATGACATATCATGGAGGTCTGGGAAGGCACGTGAAAGATGGGAAAGGAGGATAGATAGTAGTCGTTGATCACGGATCATCATCGAAAGTGAGAGATCAATGGACGAGATGGATTGCAAGGCCAAAACCTGCTAGGATGTTAAAAATCTGAGAGCACGCCACAATTTATACCACTGTATCACCGAAGGCATATGTGGCAGCTGGAGGTGAATTGCGGGGAGAAAAGAGGGTTGGCCTAAAACCACTCTTGCCCACTCCCACAATCACAAATTTCCATGAGGTCATAGACTAGGGTCATATGAAGGAAAGGAATAATGAAAAAGGGGCTCGCGCCTAAAAATTGGAGTTTTGGAAGCACACAGGAATAGCCCGTGGGTCTATCAGGACCTACACACAGAAGGAAGAAGGATAGGGAAATTATTTATTCTACATTTAGGATTTTTCAGAAGTCATTGGATCAGATGTTGGGTTCGATAAGCAGCATGGAAACCCCAAATGGGACTCTTGTTTGGGAAAGACAGTCCAGGTGACAATCCTTGCACATCAAATCTGAATGCTCGGTGGAGAAAGCCATCTGCAACACATGATAATGCATGAACCATAAGTTCATATGGAGATATAAAGTCAAATAATTAAAAAAAAATAAAAAATGAAATGACTTCTAAAGAGAAATCAATAAGGAACCAGGAAGAAGAAAACAATTATGTGCATGGTTTTGAATGCAGAGCAGACAAGAATCCCTCTTAAGTGACATAGATCCATGAGTGACAACTCAAGAGGTTGGAGGTACCACTTGAAGCTATGATGGTAAGGTGAAAGAAGAACTTTCAGTTAATTCTATGTAGCTAGCAAAACAGAAGCGGAGAGTGCAAGAAAACCTCAAGTACTAAAGTATTTCGTCGGGAAAGGGTTGAAAAAGTTCAGTCCTGAAGAGTAACTAGATGTTGAAGAATCCAAAGTCTATAAAATAGCTTGGTGTGGAATTTCATTCATCCAAGTACGAGATTGGGTTAGTTGGACCTAGGAAATTAATGAAAGTTGAAGGTTAATATCAGCTTAGTTTGGGACTATAAATGCAAAGGCAGCCAAGAGTGATTTGGCTAGAAAGTGCTCAGGACAAAAATAGTCATGTACAGTGACTACAATGAGAGCACAAGAAGATTCAGGAATCCGAGAAGAATTGAATACTTCTGGGATCAACAAGAAAAAGTTTTATAGGGAGAAAGAAGTTGCTGCAATTTATGTGGAAGCAAGTATGTTATGGCTTGTTGAGTCAACCAGAGGAAAGAATGCTTGCATGTTTGCAAGTGTTGTTGGTGATGTTGCTACATAAGGAGGGAAGCAATAGAAAGCCGAAGTGTTGGTTATAAGTTTGATAAAAGAAGCATGAAAGCTTCTACTTTCATCAGACTTTTAGGTAGTATAAAATTTATTAATGGCAATCATGCAGGTATGAGTTTTTATTACTTTTTTGCATAATTGTTGACAGAAAATTTAGGTAAGAATTTCCTCAGCCAGAATTATTTTATAAAATCGCATGATTATATTATTGAATGCATACCACTGGATGTGGTAAAGGCTAGAGGCCTGTATTAATTCAAATATTTTAGCTTCTGAATGCACACACTGACATATGAGAATGTCATGTGAATTTGGTTATGGGGTAATAACCAAAAAATTAAAGATAAGAAATTGTTATAGGAATAAATGTCAGTGAGCTAGTCATGTATGAGACTAGGACCTGGTTGGATATGGCAAGGTATGGATATGGAAAGGTTATGAACCACACAGGTACTAAAATCTTCCTACCTTTAAATAAAACTTGGACTACAACCTTTTTGCTAACACTAATGAACACCACATAATTATATTCTTGGTGTAGTGTTCGGGTCGAAAAGGAAGGCATCCAATTAATTGGGAAGACAATAGGAAGTGTGTGGAGAATGTGTCAACACATTGGCCAAAATTCCAACTCACAGATGGTGAGATACATGACTGAGATAAAGATAATTATGTAAATCAATACAAGGGTGCACTGAATAAATAAGCATTGAGAGTTGTACTCATGTCTAGTAAGGGGTAGAGTTGCACTCATACATGATGGAATTGTATACTTAAATGCACTTTGTTGAATGCATTTTGTGAGTGCATGTATATATGTTTTTGGCATGGAAATAATTATACTAATGGCTGAAATGTTGCTAACTCATGAAGTTGAGAACATTTCAGGAACTGTTGAACATTGCAATAGGAAAGTTGCAAGCCAGGTAGTCACAGGAATAGAGACTACAGAAAATTTTATGTTCAGAAAATTGAAATAATAAACTTACTGTTATTAATTATGAACATGCATATGCATAGAATGGTGAGTCATTCTATTTGGTTAAATTGTTTGGTAATTGTGATTGAATTGCTAGGTGCAGGCAATTCTAAGATCATTGCATAAGGTGTTGTACATGTTGAATTATGATGTACAGGAAATACTAACAATTGTTGGCAGTATGCAAGATGAAGCCTTGTAGGAAAATGGTATGCATCTTGGTGGTGCCTGTGGAAAACCACAAGGATGGTTGCATTCATAATATGGCAACAACCAAGATGAATCATGAAATAGAATTTCATGTTTTGGGGATAAAAGTTGAATTCCCTTTCGAACTAATTGGAGTTCCTAAATTAATTCTTTTATGTTCTCTCATGATAACTGCATGTGGGTGATGTATATGAGATGATGTTGATAAAAGTTAGAATGTTGAATACAAATAATAGCTCAGGAAGATGTTGATTGGAGATCTTTGAGGGCAATTGGAACTCCTCGAGCCACGGTGCTCTAAGAACTCCGGTCCGACCTGTTGTTGAAGCCCAAGGAAAGGGAGGTATAATAGATGATGGATTGTGTGACAATGAAGGTGTACACTCCTGGGATGGGAAAGGCATGTGGGGAAGGAGAGACTATTGGTTGGAGTTATGTTGAGGTTTGGTACCTTGGTCTAGACCATGTTGATGTGAAAGGTCTTCTCAAATCAAAATATAAGTACAATTCTCTATTTATTGTATGATGTGTATGTTGTATACAAGCTATAATGTTATTAAAATTGTCTGTATATACATATATATATTTCATATATGCTTGCATTGCCTGCATCCATGACGGTACATAATTTGTTTCATATTCCATTGCTTAAGAAATATATATACCTGATGCTAATCATGTAATCCATTGGATTGTGATTCAGGTGGAGCAAGAAGGTGTCTTGCAAGTGCATCTGGTGCGCATATTGGACCGGAAGAGAAAACAACTATGGAATTGATCCATAGGGCTTGTAAAGGTCCAGTGGACCTGGTACGGTCCCGAGGACACAACATGGGAACATGAAGATGTTATGCGGGCAGAGTACCCACATCTTTTTGAAGATTTTGGAAATCTTGTTGCTATTTTGTAAATAAGTTGCATTGAGGACAGTGCAAAAATAAGGGGAGGGGATTGTAATGCCCCAAGGCTGAGCCCCTTCTGAATTGAAATTTTTTCTTATATGATGGTGAGCCAAGTGGTTAGAAGCTAAAAGAATTAAGTGTTTATTAGGCTGGTGAGCCAAATGCCAAGGCCAGGACCCTGATTTTTGTTTGTATATGTAATTATGCACATCATTAATAAAAATATAAACATTGTTGTGTGTAGACCCTCCACGAAGAAGAGTTATGGGGGACTAAGCACCACTAGGTAACGTAAGGAAAGGGGGGGAAAGTATTTGGGACTAGGGGCTAAGCTAGGGGACCTTACCTCTAAGAGGAATAATATTTTAATATTATTTCATGAGGACTAAGGTGAACATGATATGTTTTTGTTATCTTAAGTTCCTGGAAAAGGGGACGTGTGCATAGGGAATGCATGCAACTCTAGGAAGACAAGTGTCGACCTGGGCTCATGCAGTTAAAATTTGAAACATCAGTTGTGTTGGGGGGATTCGCGAGTCATTCTTTTTCCATCCTTCATCTGAGTTCGCGAGGGTTACGATGTCTGAACAGTATTGCCTCTGCGTTTGCATCTGCATACCTGCGCACAGTGAAGGAAACCCTCACGGGAAGGTTGGTTGTCCTACCATTCTCCCATCTTGTACGTGAACCATCTTGCCTCTGCATTGTCTGACCTCGGCATACCTCTCACACCTCTTAAACCATAAACGAGAAATTTGTCCTATGTTTTTTCATGTGAAGCATGATGCAATTGTAGTTGTCTGAGCCGTGTTATGACTTAGTGTTAGGTTGTTTCCTTTTCAGGTGTCCATACCCATTTTTCCTTATTGTTTTTGCTATTAATGTTGTTGTTGTTTTCAATCATACCCATTTGTAGTTGAGTCGAAGATTGGTTATCAGACCTGTGAGCAGCTCTCCCAGGTGAGAGAGTCTGTTGGGAAGTGAGTTCTCCTAGAAGGGAGTCCCGTAGCAGCCATAGTACTCTGAGACATCTGGTCCAGCCTGTTGTTGAAGCCCTATGTAAGGGAGGTGTATTGGTCAATGGACTTGTATTAGTGAAGGTGTATCCTCCTGGGGTAGAGCATGTGTGTGGGGAATGAGGTTTTGTGTATTGTGGGCATAAGTGGCTCCTAGGATAAAAGATCCTTCCTGTTGTTTTGTGCAACTTCCTTGTTGTCCTTGCCAAGCCTAGAATTACCTTGCCCGGTGGAGTTTAGTCCCAGCTCGGGGGTGACCTAATGCTGAGAGTGATGAGCAGTGTGGTCTAAGGCTGGGAGGTTCATGGAAGGTCTACACGCAGTTGGTGGATTTACTCCAGATAAAAGATAAGTATCATTATGTGTTTAATTATGTATTTTATGCATGTTGTTGTGATACTATATTTCTTCATGTATTTCGTTGCATGTATGGATTTCTCTTAATCCTATGTTAATTTTGTATGATAGCAGTAACTCTATGTTAGCTATTTTAATTTCATTAAAATGCATTTATTTTATATAAGTTATAAATTATACATGGTAGCATTACCCAATACTTGGATGATCGGGGATGTTACAAAATGGTATCATAGATTTAAAGGCTAAGTTAAGGTTGTGTTGGTAGCATTACCCGGTCTTTGGAGGGTCGAAGATGTTACATTTAGGACAAATATTTTCTCTACAAGAGGTAATATTGATAATGCCTCATTTGCTTAAGTAATTATATCAATGATTTCATCTAAAATTTGGGCAAGTAAGCGTCCAAGTGTGTATATATATCTCAACATTATTAGGTTGGATATCACTCTATTAGATGGATTTTTGCATTATATTCCATTGATGGTGGGGCATTTGCTTGGGGGTTTACATTATGAATTTATAGGTTTGGGATTTGGGCAACCATTTCTAACAACTGCAATGAGATATTTAAAAAAAATGTAAATGAATATAAACCAAAATTCGACAATAAACATTAATTGAAAAGAATAATAAATGGGCTTTATACCACCTACCTCGCAAAGCTTAATACCCACGAATAATTTCATAGCTCAATGCCAATTTCTTTAGATAATTTGAAATCCATGAGCTTGTATAAGTGTAATATCCAAAAAAGTGGTTGAATTTTGGGCTTAGCAATGAGGGGAAAAGCATGGAAGATATGAAGAATGAAGTACACTAGTAGGAAAAAATTGTTTTTTTATTTTATAGCAAAGGAATTCTTGTTCATTCCTTTTGCATACAAATTTTTAATAAAAT
The DNA here is from genome assembly GCA_032191745.1 of Picea mariana. Taxonomy (NCBI): domain Eukaryota; kingdom Viridiplantae; phylum Streptophyta; class Pinopsida; order Pinales; family Pinaceae; genus Picea; species Picea mariana. Next base: position 19,816 of record JASDQU010188707.1, on the reverse strand, counting down.
AAAAATTGCACATGCATTGTAGTGAAGAAAAATATTAGGTCTCCTTGCTTGACTTATGTAAAAGATGTAATGGTTGTTCACACTTGAAACATTGTTATTCTCATTAATTTTGTCGTTTGATTGTCGAATTGTTTGTGTGAGTCGTATTTGAGTCTCAAAACCCTCCCATACCATCAATGCATGCATCTACTATAACCATGTCAAATTTCAGTGCATACAAGCACAAACTGAAAAAATTTCAATGTTGGCCCCATTCATAGGTCACTATGCTTGGGGTCAAATTAAAGAATAATTTCCACTAATTACAACCTTGTAATGGTGTCATTATCATGAGTACACATAGACTAAATATTTCATTTATAGGGTCTATGTGGTGGTTTTAGACCCTGTGCATGGTTTGGGAGTCCAAAAAGAGTATTTTATGCCTTAAGACATTTATAGTTCCTCCTCATACCATGTCCATGAATTGGAGAAGCATACCCCTTACACCTTGTACCCCTAAACCTTAAACCCCTTAACCACTAAACCATACTATAAACCCTAATTAAAATCTACATCTTATGTATACTTCTTCTCTTCTTAACTTAGTCTCTATTTGTTCATGTTTATGTAGAATATATCCATAAAGAAAAAATAATACATTATTTTTCGTCTACATTTAACCTATAAACGTTTACAAAAAATTATGAAATATAAAGACATATAATGAATAACTTACCAAGGGACAATATTCATGCCTGCCTCCAAGGTGTCCATACTCACTATAATGTTTTTTAGTTGTTTTACCAAAAGTCTCCTTCTATTATAGCCCCATGCATTTTTTACAAGGGCAATATCATTTTCGATCACCCAAAGCCTCAACCAATGCAAATCTCAAGTCTCGGCCTTGTCCTCCTAGAGGAATTTTATGTGACATTTTTCCTTACCAAACTTTCAATGATGATCATTATCTTAAAAAATCAACCTTTGTAGTTTAACTATTTCTAATGCAATTAACAAAACAAAAATAAAATTGTATTTCTACTTAAAAATATCTATTATAACCTATGCAAACTATCGCTAGTATAGGAACAACGTCGAACGTCTTTAATATTTCAAAATTTTTAAATTTCTATATCACTTTTTTGTCGGAATTCCAACATCTATTGACCAAAGAGACATTGCTTAACGGACAAAAATATTGACTTTGTCAATAGTTGGTAAGAAGAATCATTGACCCTTTACACCATCAGATATATGATAGTTAGCTACCTGTAACCGTCCGATATCCAACTCTAAAGTCCATGTCATCAAATAGTCGACGAATGTCGGCCTCTTTTTAAAAAAATACAAAAAAAACAAGTAAAATCCGGCAGTATAACCGATTTCATTCGTATTGTCAGAGTACGATGTTGGTTTTTCGTACATATGTAGTAGTGCAGTAATCCAAGGGAAGTTTCATCTGTCCATAGGCAAAACATTATGTAACAGGGACATAGTATAGAAGGGGGAATTCAAGCTTCAATACATCTCTACAAATGAACATGTTGCATATATTTTCACTAAAGGATTGTTTAAAGGGAAATGTGAATACTTCATAAATAAGTTGGGTGTAATAGAGAACACTTTCCTCACTAAGAGGGAGTGTTAGAATGTTATAGTGAGGACATGTTCTCTAGTTGTGATAATAAGTTTAAGTTGTCTCAATGAGAGAATAAGTCCCAACCATTGATCTAGATCAAGATCTAATGGTTGAGAGTGTTTTCTAAGTATTCACATGGATCCACAAGAAATATAAAAGGGAACTCAAAGTATCCAATAAAGGGCACTACTGGAGTAAGAGTATGATCCAAGGAGACTAAGAAGATTCGAATCTACTTCAATCAAGGGAGGATCGAGATCTCACAGCCAAGGAGGGTCGTACTACTTTTGATCTATCATGATCAGGAAGGATCGAATCTATATGGTTGAGTAGGTTCGAGCTTCTCACATATAAGGGAGAGTCGTACATGTACGGTACAATATGTATGATCATATCATCTAGGAGGGAAGATCATGTTCAAGGAGGCTAAGGAGGGTTAGCAAGAATTCGATCCTACGGATAAGATTTATTTGTTGAATGTATTGTACAATTTGGTTTTCCTTGGAAATTAAGAGATCGAAAGTCTTGTTGTTTTTTTCCCACATTGGGGTTTCCTGGATAAATCGATTTGTGTTCTTATGTGGCTTCTCTCTTTAATGATCATGTGAAATTCATTCAAGTTTAAATGTTTATATCTATGCACTTTACTAAGACATATTTATAGTAAATATTTTATCATAAGTGCCTAAAAAA
>JASDQU010188706.1:27484-39385 GCA_032191745.1 Picea mariana | reverse complement strand
CACATTTTACAGAATTAATGGGTTTAAACACATCAACTCAGGATGCATATTGAGGAAATGGAAGAAGGTGAGGGACCCTCCAGTCGGGATAAGGAGGCGAAAGGATAGAATACCAGATTTGGTAGTGCAGAGAAAGAGTCCAATGGAGGCAAGGGAAAAGGAGAGAAGGAAACATTAATAGAAACGATAAGAAGCTTGGAGATGGAAGTGCAGAGCTACAAAGTAGACGAGAGACTGATGAGAGAGAAAAGTCAGATAAATGCTCGATTAGTGCACAACTTAAATCAGTTGGAGAGACAAACAAAGAAGGGATAAAACTAAATACAAGAGGAATAAGGCAGGTTCCATGAAAGAATGAATGATCGCAGAAGATATGGTTAGTCTAGAAGTTCTAGTGGAGCTCATAGACACCACTCACCTCCTTTCAGAAATAAAGTTTTATGCATCAGAAGATCCCATAAGAAGTCCATAGGTGTCTCCTGTCAAACACCAAAGAAGGAAACAAGAGGTATATAGTTTTCAAGGAGAGTTGAGGAAGCTCAAGCCACCTTCCTTTAAGGGTGAAAGAGAAAGGTTATATGATTTTGGAGCATGGTTGTTTGGGCGCAGGAGATATTTTCAGTTCCATAACTATTCATCAAATATGGAAGCCAGGATTTCCACCTACCATTTACACAAGAAAGCTGCAATGTGGTGGGACCAACTGAAGAAAGTGGAACATGTTAATGAGAGTAGGATCACTTGGAAGCAATTCAAGAATTACTTCCAGAAGTAGTGCCTCTCAGAGAATTTCTATGACAAGAAAATGCAGGAGTTCTTTGACCTTAGGTTGGGAAGCATGACTATGGAAAAATACGAGAAGAAGTTCTTGGGATTATTAAAGTATGTCAGGTTCATTGTTGATGAGAAAGTGAAAACAACAATATTTCTAAGTGGACTGCCAACCTTTTATAAGGAAAATATCAACTATGAAGAGCCCAAGACCTTGACTGAAGCCATCAGGAAGGCTAAATCCCTGTATGAGAAAGGCCAGAGAAGAGAATCCATGTAGAAATCTTGGAAGGAAAAGAAAAATGCAAAGTCTGATTAGAGGAGGAAAGGATTCAAACCTTCCTTCAATAGAAATGAGACTAATAGAAATCATCAAGATCAGTATGCTAAGGGAGATTTCAAGAAGGAATATTCCTTGGGAAAAAGGGGAATACCACCAATCCAATGCTGGGGATGCAAGGAAGATCACCTGTACAAATATTTCCCACACAGAAAGGACAGATTGAAGACTGTGCAGAACCTCCAAGAAGCTACAACAGTTGAATATATAGGAAGAATCTACGCAGCTTTAAATGATCGACAAGAAGAGTACCAGTCCAATATGATCGAGTAAATAGAAGGATAAAAAAGACCAAATAGGTCCAAGGATTAGAAAGTGCATCCATGAAGACTGCTTCCATATCACCAGAGCAAGTAGGTGATGGTGAAGAGTTATATGACAAAGGAGTCAAACAGAAGCAAGGAGATGAGGTTGATCCCCTAAATAAGAGGAAGGGTTCACCTCCGAAACATTCTTCCTGAAATAAATCAAAAGCCTCCATTACCAAGATGTAGACTGTCCTCACCTTTGATGACTTCGACTTCCTCATAGCATCCCTAAATGATGCTTCGCTAGAAATAGAAGAAAAACAAGAGGCCAAGCAGGAAGCAATGTATGATAGGATTGAAATCGAACTCTGAGGGGTACAACAAGCACTACAATCTAGCCGTGTAGTCTCCATTACACCTCTATCATTGGGAATACCAGAACTGGGAGATGAGCCAACCCAACTCCACCGATTAGTTGATACAGTCGAAGAATACCTTCGACGAGCACAAGAGGAAACAGAACAAGCCACCCAGGCTTTGATGCAAGTACAAGGAGTACTTGTAGAACAACACCAAGCTGCAGAACAAGAAAATATTTCCCTCCAACCAAACTTTGATGAAGAAAAAGCACAAATACAACAAGGAAAAGAACAGTTGCTCGCCAAGCAACCTGAAGTAAAGGAAGCGGTCAATAGAGCACTTCGCACTGTGACAGTCGTAGAAATAAAGGCAGAAGATCAAGTTACACAGCAAGTAGAGCAGCTTGAAGAAGTGATCCAATAGCTACAACAATGCATCCCAGACTTAGAACTATGTGCAATACCTGAGACCCCATAGGATGTGAAGGACTAAAGAGAAGCAACTGCCAGGAACACAGTTGAGAGACTAAAGGCCCTTGCTATGGAATACAAGTAGTTGAGTGATCACAGTGCCCTGACATATGAGCAACTCACTGAGAGTCCAAAATTAAGAGAACTAGAGTCGCAACTCCAAGAGGCAAAGTATCAAGCCAAAATGATACAAGCATAGTTGAAGCTCCTGTCAGTTGTGGAAAGAATAAAGAGATATCAAGAGCAACGCACTTCCCAACAGAAGATTCACACTATTCAGAGTAGAGTTATGGAAGTAACTCAGAGACTCCAACTCGTGCAATATAAGGCCTACCAATTGTTCACAAAAGTTGAAGGCTAAGGAGCAGAACTAGAGCAAGTTTTTAATGCAATTGAACAATGCCTGGAAGGACCTATGAACGATGCATTCATCCAAGATTTTGTTGAAAACGAGGTCATAGCGCAGCAAAAATTCGAAGCATATTGAGCCAAGATCGAGGATTTTGAACTAGAACTTTCTACATCAAAGTGACTCGGGATGAGTCACACGTGTGTGTTGGGGGCCTGTTGGCCCTCGACCAAGTTTTGAGAGATCCTTGGTCAATTTTGACCACTTTGGACTTCGACAACCTGTCAAAGGTAGAGTGCAAGATGAAGTAGATATCGCAGGATCTTGGCTACCTTTTGGGATCTGGGAATATGTAATGGGTATGGGAATGTCAGCCCATGGGTTTACCCATGCTTAAGCCTATTTTGTAATATATAAATAGATGTCTAGGCAATGTAAGGAAAGAGGAAAAAAGAGGCATATATGTGATGTTGTGCTAAGTGCAAGTGTGGCTTGTAAATCCTTTGTGCATACTATGAGAGACTTGTAGATCTAAGTGCAAGTGGTTGTAATAGACTGTGAATGGCTTTGTCCTGAACACAAGGAAGAAGGACCTAGCGAGGTGCACAGATCTCCTGTCCTATGCGGAGTAAGGTTTTTGTGGATTTTTGCATGTATCTGATTGAAGAATATAATAAAGAAGAAGAGTTGGTGGATGTAGCCCCAGGGTGGGGGTGAACCACGTACATGTTGTGTTTCTCTTCTTTGTGCGATGTGTTGATCTGATCTAATTCCTTATGCTAAGTGCTTAGATAAATTAGATATGGGTGAATGTTGCAATGCTCTGTTTTATCTGGGGAGTAGATATTGGTTAGATATTCATGAAGGTTTACTTTTGAATGCTCTATTAAATACTAGAATCATAGATCTGAGTCCCAGCTAAGGTTGTAGACATATCAGTCCTGCAATCACCCCTACCTCTACCTCAGGTGAGACTTCATTTGGTTTGCAAGTGTTGCCGAAAGGGTCGGTAGTTAGGGTTTTGTTGGTGCATTGTTGTAGCATTGAACCCCGGGTCTGTCCGTGTGCCAAAAAATGGTTCTGTTGCCAGGACTTGAAACTGTGATTTCTAGGAATTTAGGAAGAAGAATCTTTGTGCAAAGATTCGACCTGAAATTGAGAAAGCTCCACGTGTAGATCTTTTTCCCTAGTGCGCAACATTCTTCTTGACTTGTGAAGATTTGTGCCAAGAAAAGAGGTTAGATATGAATAAAAGAGGTAATATATACAAGGTTTGTGCTCCGATAAAGGTAAGAATAGTGAAAAGTTCTAGATTTGAGAGATTTGTGCTTTGTAGAAGTAAGACAAGTGGAAAATTTTGTTTCTAAAGCATATATCTAGGTATGTTTGATAGATTCTGTCCTAGCTCAAAAATTAGGGTACTAGTAGATGAAAGAAGGTTTGACATGAGTATATCTAATATAAATAGTAAAAGATATGTTATACCTATGCATGGAAAGAATATTTGGACTAACAAATGGATGCAGGATCCTAGAAAGAATTTTTTTCAGGTTAGCTCCTACGATCCTAGCACGCAGTAAAAAAACGGTTGGGGATCAGTTAAAAGAAACAGAGGATTAACCCTCTGTTACAATTGTAGAAAACTAGGACATATTTCTAAGGAATGCCCTAGGAGAAGACCTAGTTGTCTTTGTTGTAAATCTATGGAACATGAAGTATTGGATTTCCCTATAATGATTGCTAAAGTTGAAAGAATGAATCTGAACCAAGAAAACCCTAAGGAAGATCCATAAACTAAGATTATGGCAGAATCCAAGAAAGAATCAGAGAAAGTATTTTTACAGATGCGAGAAACTCTGAATGACCACCGACATGTCAGATTATCAGAGATATTCAAAGAAAAAGAATGCATTGAAGCAAGATTAGGATACTTCGACATTGACTATGTTTTGGATGATGAAACACGGGTGAATATTATGATAGAAATAACCTGAGATCATTTATGAAATACTACTATGGTTCCTTCACTGGGAGGAATAGGTTATTCAGAGGAAAACTAATAATCCTATGTGGGAAGCTTGCTCAGATACCTATGAATTTCAATGGAACTTCGACAGAAGAATATTTTGAGATCATTAAATTTATTGAGGACAACGCTCCATTTACCATGTTACTAGGAAAACCTTGGATTGAAAGAGATCAAGCCAAAAGGAAGGAAGAAGAAGAAGTATTAGAGAAGGAGAAGCAAGAGTTAAAATATTTTATAAATGAAAGGATTGCACACTTGATTGAAGAATAGGAGAACAAATAAAAATTATTTAACAACAACGACGTAGATATCAAAGTTGCAAGAACACTGATGGACCCATAGAAGACTGAAATACCTATCCCAGATAAAAAATAAGTATTACCCTTGAATCCTATGAAATAATCTCAACAACGCGAAGTCACTATGTCAAAAGAAGATAAAAATCAAAATGGGAAAGGAAATACTGAGATGAAGATCACTAGAAAGAAGGATATAAAACTAAGTAAGAAGAGAGATAAGATTGAAAAGTTGGAGAAATATCTAGAAGGAACCTCGCAGAAGGAAACTTTGCAAAATTGGAGCTTCGCTGGGATATCAACACAACGACACATGGCACTTCGCCATGGTGAAGAAATATAGCCGTTCGGGACATTATAACCATTAGACCAATGATCGAAACAATTAGAAAGGAATTTATGACTATACATCTCGCCATCAGACTGTTGGGACCACACCATAATGGACAGAACAAAGTTCATGAAGGATTCATATCCATTGCAAGGGACCCGTTGCTGAGTTACCTATTTATCTCGTCATGCCATGCACTGAGAACACTTTTCCTAATAGTGAATTTGAGCCCATAGACTTGTTTATTTTATATAGTGATAATTGTGTTGTATTTCCTTCTATCCTATTGCAGTGTCTAAGTTACTCCTTGAACCCGAAGATTTCCAACCCCAAGCATGTATGTCAGACAAGTTCAACGTAGTAGAGGGAGTTGTAAAGAAGTTATGATCGACCTCATGACTGAACGAGTCATGTCGATGTCTACAGGGGTACAATCATCATCAATGAGAGGACTGCAAGCCTCTCCATTGACTGCTCACAGAGCTAGACCATCCCAACCATCAGATGAAAAGAGAACCAAGCACAGGGATGATCTAGCGAATGCCAAATTGATCCTGACTATATTACCCACCTACATAACACCTCTAAGTGGTGCAGTAAATTGAGATAGCATGCCCAGATATTTAGAGTACACCTTGGTCACTACGAACCTCTTGAAGGGGATCCACGCAATTTGAGAAGACCAAGACATGATTGCAGTGTTGAAGTTCAACGACTTCAACCTCAATGACCAAAAATTCTATACCATGCTCGCCCCACATAATTACCTGACTAGAATGAAGGGGAAGAATTCAAAGATAATCCCTCAAACATGGACCCATATCTTCCCATAGTCCACCCTACTGAACGTCATGAATATCCCACACTTCGGAACACACCAAGAGGTGAATGCTTGTGTCAAGTTGTTACTTTCTTGTTACCATGGCAGCTATTTGTGGCTAGACCACCATATCATAGTTGATATGACGTTGATCAATTAGATCATAGGGTTGAGTATGAAGGGACCTGATCCATAGGATATTTATCCAGGAAAATCCACGGATCATGCTCTAGCACAGAAGATCAAGGAAACCTACGATGATGTCGAGAAGGGGACATGAGGCTACAAGGTAGCTTCTATCCAAAGTAGCATAGTGTGCCTCGCCTGTCAGTTGATTGTAGGGAATTTAGTAAGAAATAACCAACCTACCCAAGTCACCGGCTTTGTAGTCGACCTCGCAAGGAAGTGCGCGGAAGGCCTACAGATGAACTGGGCAAAGTACCTAGTGAATAAATTGGAACTAGACTGCAGAGAAGCACAAGATCAAGGTTACAAATTCCATTTTAGTTGGATTTTGATCCTTATCACATTCATTGTCTGGGAGATGTCGGAAGGTGCAACCTTCCCCGACATTGAGCCATTTGAGCCACTATCCGCGAAGTTCAGTACACTTTGGTATTCCAACAATATGAACAAACAGTGGTAGTCAAATTTTGTTTTTCATACCTACTACGATCAACTGAAGAGAGCCATCCAGTCTGAGCCTCGCATGACTCCGAACACTCTACACCAGTTCTGGCCTTTAATGAAGTTCAACATAGATCGACATTTCATATATATTACAACGTGCGCCGATGAACATAAGCAACAAATTTATTCCTACTACAAACTGACGAAGGAGGATCTAGAGGAGATTACTAAGGAATGGTCCATTGACCTTCTTATCCATGCCAACCCCACAGACATATCCGACATCGACAGCCTAGAAACTGTGTAGGATACACCTGGACCTAGTAGGACAAAGAAGACCGAAGAGGTCCAAGGATTAGATAGTGCATCCGTGAAGACTACTTCCATATCACCAGAGAAAGGAGGTGATGGTGAAGAGTTAGATGAAAAAGAATTCGAACAAAAGAAAGGAGGTGAGGTTGATCCCCTAAAGAAGAGGAAGGGTTTTCCTCTAAAACCTTCTTCCGAAAAGAAATAGAAATCCTCCATGACCAAGATCAAGACTGTCCTCACCTCTAATGACTTCGACTTCCTCATAACAACCCTGAATGATGCTTCGCTGGAAATAACAGAAAAACAAGAGGCCAAGCAGGAAGCAATGTATGATAGCATTGAAATCAAACTCCAAGGTGTACAGCAGGCACTACAATCCATCCGTGCATTCTCCACTATGCCTATACCATTGGGAACACCAGAGTTGGGAGACAAGCCAACCCAACTCCACCGATTAGCTGATACAGTCGAAGATCACCTTCGACGAGCACAAGAGGAAACAAAGCAAGCCACCCATGCCTTGATGCAAGTACAAGGAGTACTTGTACAACAACGCCAGGCTACAAAATAGGAAAATATTTCCCTCCAAGCAAAGTTTGATGAAGAAAAAGCACAGATACAACAAGGAAAAGAACAGTTGCTTGCCGAGCAACTTGAAGTAAAGGAAGCAGTTAACATAGCACTTCACTCTAAAAAAACCATATACATAAAGGAAGAAGATCGAGTTACACAGGAAGTAGAGAAGCTTGAAGAAGTGATCCAATAGCTACAACAACACATCGTATACTTAGAACTATGTGCAGTGCCCGAGACCCCACAGGCTGTGAAGGACCAAAGAGAAGCAACTACCTGGAGCGTAGTTGAGAGAATAAAGGACCTTGCTATGGAATGCAAGCAACTGAGTGATCGCAGTGCCCTAACATATGAGTGACTCGCTGAGAGTCCATAATTAAGAGCAATGGAGTCGAAACTCCAAAAGGCGAAGTATCAAGCCGAAATGATACATGCACAGTTGAAGCTCCTATCAATTGTGGAAAGAATGAAGAGATCTCAAGAGAAATGCACCACCCAACAACAGATTCACACTATTTAGAGCAGAGTTATGGAAGTAACTCAAAGACTCCAACCCGTGCAAGATAAGGCCTACCAATTGTTCACATAAGTTGAAGGCCGAGGAGTAGAACTAGAGAAGTGTGTTAATGTAGTTGAACAATGCCTGGAAGGACCTATGAACGATGTAGTCATCCAAGAGTTTTTTGAACAAGAGGTCATAGCACAACAACAAGTTGAAGAATCTCGAGCCAAGTTCGAGGCTTTCTAAGTAAAACTTCCTACATTAGAGTGACTCGGGACGAGTCACAGGTGAGTGTTGGGGGCTTGTTGGCCCTCAACCAATTTTTGAGAGATCCTTGGTCAAGTTTGACCATTTTGGACTTCAACAACCTGTCGAAGGTGAAGCGCAAGACGAAGCAGAGATCACGAGATCTCGGCCCCTTTTTGGGTCCTTTTTTGGATTTGGGAATATGTAACAGGTATGGGAATGTCAACCCATGAGTTTACCCATGCTTAGACCTATTTTGTAATATATAAATAGATGTCTAGGTGATGTAAGGAAAGAGGAGAGAAGAGGCATATATCTGATGTTGTGCTAAGTGCAAGTGTGGCTTGTAAATTCTTTGTGCATACTGTGAGATACTTGTAGAGCTAAGTGCAAGTGGTTGTAATAGATTGTGAAGGGATTTGTACTGAACGCAAGGAAGGAGGATCTAGCAAGGTGCGCAGATCTCTTGTCCTATGCAGAGTAAGGTTTTTGTGGCTTTGTGAATGTATCTATTTGAAGAAGCTAATAAAGAAGAAGAGTTGGTGGATGTAGCCCCAGGGTTGGGGTGAACCATGTAGATGATGTGTTTCTCTGCTTTGTGCAATGTGTTGATCTGATCTAATTTCTTATGTTAAGTGCTTAGATACATTAGATCTGGGTGAATGATGCGATTCTCTGTTTTATCTGTAGAGTAGATATTGGTTAGATATTGATGACGGTTTACTATTGAATTATCTGTTAAATACTAGAATTATAGATTTGAGTCCCAACTAAGGTTGTAGACATCTGAGTCCTACAACCACCCCTACCTCTACCTTGAGTGAGACTTCATCTGCTTCTTAGGTATTTTTGAAAGGGCCGATAGTTAGGGTTTTGTTGGTGCGTTGTTGTAGCATTGAACCCTAGGTCTGCCCCTGTGCCAACAAAGAATGAGCACACGAGAGTTAAAAGAATTAAAAATTCAGTTGGAGGAATTGTTGAAGAAAGGGTACATACATCCATGTGTTTCACCTTGGGGAGCACCAATACTTTTTGTCAAAAATAAGGATGGAACCTTGAGGCTATGTATTGACTTCTAACAGTTGAACAAGTACACTATAAAGAACAAGTATCCTCTACCCCAAATTGATGACCTCTTTGATCAGCTAAGAGGATCAAAGATATTCTCAAAGATTGATCTGAGGGAAGGATACCATTAGGTAAGAATCAAGGAAGAAGACATTCATAAGATAGCCTTTAGGACCAGGTATGGGCACTATGAATTTGTAGTGGTACCATTTGGACTGACCAATGCACCAGTTGCCTTCATGTTCTTAATGAATGACATATTCATAAATTATTTGGATAAGTTTGTCATAGTATTCCTGGATGACATACTTATCTATTCTAATTTTGAAGAGGAGCATGAACATCACTTAAGACCGGTGTTGCAAGTACTAAGAGAACATCAGTTGTATGCAAAGTTGAGTAAGTGTTCCTTTTATCAAAAGAAGATCCATTACTTGGGACACATTATTTCAGAGGAGGGCATAGCAGTAGATCTAGAGAATATAGAATCCATTAGAGGATGGACAACACCCAGAAATGTGTCAGACATCATATCTTTTATGGTATTAGTTGGCTACTACAAAAGGTTAATAGTAGGGTTCTCTTTGATTTCTCATCCCATCACTTCTTTGCAAAAGAAGGGAAATAAGTTTGAATGGACACTCACGTGTGAAAATAATTTTAATCTATTGAAGAAATTACTTACTAGTGTACTTGTGTTAAAGATTGCTGACCCAAATGAAAGTTTTGTGGTATGTACAGACGCATGTAAGGAAGGACTTGGGGGATTCGTTGTAAAAAATGGACATGCCATTGGATATGAGTCCAGAAAGCTTAAGGAACATGAGAGGAACTATGCCGTGCATGACTTGGAACTTGCTTCCATTGTTCATGCCTTGAGGATGTGGAGGCATTATCTCATGGGGAAGAAATTCTAATTAAGGACAGACCACATTGGCCTGAAGTATATTTTTGAAAATATGACCTTGAATGCCAGGAAAACAAGACGGCTAGAATTTTTAAGTGAATATGACTTCAATATCAAGCATATCAAAGGAAAGGAGAATAAATTTTTCGATGCACTTAGTAGAAGAGTGCATCTCATGCATGCTATTGTTGTTAGTATGCATCAGTTAGACTTGAAGAGCATAATTTTAGATGGTATTGTTATAGATTAGCATTACCTACAAGTAAAGGAAAACTTACAGAAAGGAAATGTACAATAGAAAATAAAGGAGTATGAGATAAGGGAAGATAAATTACTCATGCATAAAAATAGAATCTATGTTCCTAGCTCTGGAGAACTGAGGAATTTGGTATTGAAGGAAATGCATGGTGTTCCTTATGCTAGACATCCTGGTTACTAGAAAAAAATTACAGTATTAAGAAGCCAATTATTTTGGCGAGGAATGAAGAAGGATGTTGCTGATTACATCGCTCGATGTATGGAATGTCATAAGGTGAAGGATGAGCATAGGCACCCAGTGGGTTTGCTGCAACCATTGCCAATCCCAGAGAAGAAATGGGAAGTGATCACCATGTATTTCATCACAGGCTTACCTAGAAAGAATAAGCAACATGATTCAATCATGGTGGTTGACAAATTAACAAAGGCTGCTCATTTTGTAGCTGTGAAGATAATGCATACAACAACTAATATTGCAAAAAATTTCATGAAGGAAATTTCTAGGTTACATGGGATGCCTAGGAAAATTGTCTTGGACATAGATACAAAGTTTACCTCCAATTTTTGGAGGGGGTTGTTTAAAGGATTGGCACAAATCTAAACTTTAGCACAACATATCATCTCCATACAGATGGGCAAACAAAAAGAGTCAATCAAATAATTGAAGATATGCTGAGAATGTATGTGATGGATAAGCCATCTAAGTGGGAAGATTACTTACACTTGGTTGAATTTGCATATAATAATGGGTATCAAGCTTCATTAAGAATGAGCCCATTTGAATCCTTGTATGGTAGGAAATGTGATACTCTAGTAAGTTGGGACAACCTAGCAGATAGAGTGGTACTTGGGTTGGAGTTGCTCAAGGACACGGAAGACCGGGTGGTTAAGATCAAGCCGAATTTAAAGGTAGCTCAGGATAGACAAAAAGCTTATGCAGACAAGAACAAGACAACTAGAGAATTTAAAGTAGGGGAGCATGTACTTTTGAAAGTGAAGCCCAAGAAAAGTTCTTTGAAATTGGGTAGTTGTACCAAGCTGGCATCTAGATTCTGTGGTCCATTTGAAATATTGGACATAACAGGGCCATTTGCATACATCATTACATTGCCTGCCTCCATGAATGTGAATAATGTATTTCATGTATCTAAATACTAAATAAATATGTACATGACCCTAACCATGTTATTGATTGGCATTTGATTCAAGCAGAGACAAAGGGAGATTTTCAGGTTCAGTTAGTGTGAGTATTGGATAGAAAAGTCAAAATGCTCTGGAATTGAGTTATAGAGCTGGTAAAAGTTCAATGGACCTACTACGGTCCTGAAGATGCTACCTGGGAGTGTGAAGATGCCATGCGAGAAGATTACCCATAAATTTTTGAATAAATT
>JASDQU010188705.1:6759-20336 GCA_032191745.1 Picea mariana | reverse complement strand
CATCGCCATCACAACTCTTTTGTTTCACACATTTGCATTCATCTTGAACACAAGCCTTGCATGCTAGAGGGATTGAACTTTCAACAAAAGTTCTTGAACTTTCACCTTTATTGCCTTCTTGAGGAGGTGAACTTGAAACAAAATTTGTTCTTGGAACTTTTTCCCTTGTCTCCTTGACTTTGGAATTTGCTCCATCTCTTCGTTCATATCCAAGACCACAATACTTGGGTCTTTCTTCAACAACAATAGGCTCAACAATTCCTTGTGCATGCTTGCCCAAACCTCTACCTTCATAGCCCATTTTTAATAACAACTTGGACCCTATTCCTCTTGTGTGATTTTCAAAAACACCAAAACATTCATCTTGAGAGGAATTTGAAGATAAACTAACATTACATACCTCATGTTCATGCATGTACTTGGTAAGGGTTTCCTTTGCCTCATGGAGTTGAATCTCCATCTCATGCAACTTTGCAAGAAGCTAGTCTTTCTCCTCCGTCATGGCCACCAACTGCTCTTCAAGGACAATGCTCTCCTTTCTATCTTCACACATCTCTTTCATCACATCTCTCATGGTTAGAATCTCCTTCAACATCTCTTTGTCAAATAATTTAGATAATGAATATGTATGAGAACTATCAATGTCTGAAGCTTCCTCCATCCTTGCAAGATATCAAACTTCAACACAAAACTTGCACAAATACCAATAGCTAAATCTCAAGCTATCAATGGCAAACACATGAGCAAAACAAACTATTCTCTAATACCACCTGATCTAAAAATAGAAGCCTGACTTGTTATGCTATGCAAGCACCCTCTACCTCATAAAAATAAACTTTATAGGACCTTGCTTCATGTGTTAAAATATGCAAGATAAAATTATGTGCCAAATTTATGTATCTTCTTGTAAATGTTTATGTGTGAGGATATGTTCTTTTAAATGGTTAAATATGTACTTTAAATAAATACACAGCAAATGTAACTTGCAGCAAATAAACCATCAAACTCACAACAAAAACAAGATGATAAAGGAGTTCACCCCTCTCCGAGCTACATCTCCTTGGGCCTTCATCAATGGACTTGGCTCTCTGGGATTAATTTGTCAAAAGTTATTTTACAAGCTACAACTCAACTCCAATGGACAAATAGACTATACCATTGGGATCATAACACATAAAAACCCCAAAAATGACTAATAAAACTCTGAAAACGGATCATGGCTCATCCGGGCATGACCTCTTCTACATGTGGCCTTAATCTTCCATGAGCTTATCTATGAAAAAAAACACTTGTAAAAGTCCTCAAAAGCCTCTGAAACCTGTCCCAATGTGTTCATAGCATAACAATTAGCCAAAAATGACTATTCAATCACAGAAAACAAACATAGGCTCACCAAAACATGTCCTCAATCAATGAGGGCTTCAAGCTCCCTAGAGCTTGCTGAAACTTCAATGGCTAAAATCCTACAAAATAAGTTTTCAAATGGCCTTGATAACAGTGCCAATGGATCCAGGACGTCCAAAAAACCCTAGCTGGGCTTTTACGGCACCTCAATCGGCCAAAAAATGAGGAAGATAGGCCTCCTGCCATTTTCCTCCTTCAAGCTTGTTGTCTCTGCATCTACAAAACACACCCTTGTACGTTGAACCTAGCACACACGCAATATATAGTGTAAAAACCTAGCACCGGGTGCAACTGTGCCAACGGTGCAAACTGTAGGACAATTATGGGCACGCCAACCCCTAACTGCCTAGCACCTGGGCACATGAGGTCCTCCACAAGACCTTACGTATTGTAAAAAGGGCTAACCATTTTGAAACCACCCCCACGCTCCTGGTTGTGGTCACATGTGGTTAGGCATATAGCCACAGGGTTCATTAAGAAAACTCTGCACACAAAAATACAGAGGGCATGGTCGTATGTAGCGCAAGTGTGACCGAGGGCTGGGCCCCGTTTGTAACACAACGCCCATATAGCAATGGTCATATGTATCAAAACATAGAACCGTGGGTTATATTTAAAAACCTTCACGCGCACCAAAACCCGCACCAAAGCTCTGGGTATAAAATGGTGGTCACATATAAAAGCATGCGACCGAGGCTGGGGCCAAGCCCCAACCCGGACGTGCCCCATATCAAATTACAATACAATTTAAATATAATCAAATCCATTGTATTAACAAGCACCACCGTGTGGGCTAGTGGTAGCCCACACACTACCAAAGCACAGAGCCATAAGGGAGGTCCAGGGTTCGATCCCCACGGACTCCATAAAATTTTGACATAACAAGCCATTAGCCAATAAAGGGTTGCCACGTGGCAGCCCATGACTAGGCCACGTGGCACCATGCCATTTGACCATAAGATGCCACGTGTCACAAACTGATTCGACCAATTGCCAGCCAATCAAAAACTACCACATAACCTTTTCCACATCATCATACGGATTCTGCCACGTCAGCCTGTATGGACTGCACAGTCAGCGTCCCTTCATTTTGCCTGTTTGACATTCCGAATAGATTGCAATAGCTCTCGCTCCCAACGTCCGTTTGAGACGAAATTAGTTGCATTGGGTTCGTGATGACGAGGGCTACGCTCACGTTTGTTTTGAGGCAATTCTGAGAACATTGATTTTTGAGCTAAAGTTTGACCCCTGGTCCAGATTTTGATCACTTACTAACTCTTTCTGATGATCTGAATAGTGATAAAATACACTAGATGGATTTGTTTTGTCATATTTGGAGCATTCTACTCATCATGGTCTGTTTCCATATGAGATGCTTTGTATCTAGCAAAATTAGCTTCTTCTTCTTCGGTACATGGATGTATATGGTCATGCATACAACTTGGATAGTTTGATCCATGCCTCATCTAATATATTTCCTCCTTCAACCATCACTATAGCTCCCTCAGGGTTATTACTTGTGACTTGCCTAGAGCAAGAACAATAAGGGAGAAACAATAGACACAAATAATACTCTTTATAATAATAATAGAAAGAATAGTGAAAACAATCATCATAGTATCTCCTTCAGAGCTATCACTTGTGACCTCCCTCAAACAAGGGCCAAAAGTAAGAAATACAATAATAAGAAATGAGAGAAACACTCTTCTAGTGTTGTGATCAATCATTCCTCCATGGTAACCTGGAAACAAAAAAAGAAGTTTCCCCTAGAGGAGATGTTAGTTATATTTGGTAAATGATTACAATAAGAATTTATCTCAATAATGCTCACATGCTACCAAGTATAAAACTTCTCAAAGATTTCTATCAAGACTATAGTGTTTACTTGTAATGAGGCAGTTATCAAACTTGACATGTGAAAATTTTAATCTTATCAACTTAATCAATCAAACCTGGAACCTGGAGTCTTGTCCTCAAGAATGAGTGTGTTACTTTTCTTACGAGTCTCCTTCACTCAAGATGACAAGTATTTTCTTCAACATGTCCTATGTACTAAGATACTATGCTTTCTTGATACAAAACTAGGTTAGAGAATAAACTCTATAATCTCAACTTTAATCAATCTAATACTTTGACATTAATTTTGACCAATGATTAGTGTGATAGTCATAACTTCAACAGATCAAAATACAACCTAAATATTCATAATATTACAATAATGTCATAATAAGTAGAGGCCTATGAAAGTAATCAAACCTAGGGTGCATAGTTCCTATGAGTGCGCTGGATCTGAGATCCCTTTGAATATACGATTGTTGTTTAGAAAAAATATCCTTTCTCTTGCAAATACCCTTTAAAATAATGCTATAGTTTAAACATATGTAAGTAAATACCTATAACACTATCGACAGGTAGTGGCACCATCCAATAGTAGCAGAAAGAAATAAAGAACCTTTAAAACTTCAAAGGTGCTTCAACTTGTAACTTAAAGTTAGTTGGATATTTTCTAGGGCAAGGCACACTAGGACAATAAAAATTAGTCCCAACACTTCACAAAAACTTTCACTGCAATTGGTACTGCAGTTGATGCTGGCACTAAAACTGGTGTTGCAAATGGCATGAAGGAACTGGCATGAAGGAACTAGAACTGCTACTGCAACTGATACTACAACTGATATTACAATTGCAACTGGTACTTGAACTACAACTGCAACTACAACTAACACTTCAACTGCAACTTAGGATTTTATGAGGAAACCCTAATTTTTCAAACTTCAAATATCATAATTTTGATCTAGGGACTAGATGCTCCCTCCTAGGGATAGCTACTAGATGTGGTTACTTCCCCCAACATCCTCCTTAAACAGGGAAAACCCCACACTTAGGGTTTATGAAGAAACCCTAATTTTGCAAAAGTTGTAATACTGAAAACTGGATTTTGGAGAGGGTGCGCTAAGGCTTGTCTCTTCTTATAAGCTATAAGTTGGTCTCTTTCAGGACTGCTCTGACACCACATTGAATTTTTACTTATAAAGATAACAATTACGATTCTTCTTTATTATTATAATAATTTAGCACATTATATGCATAAATAAGATCATTGAAAGAGAGGCAATCATAGAAACAATAGAGAGACACAAATTATCCTGGGAAACCCTCATGGGGGAGAAAACCTAGTAAAAGCTTCCTCAGTATAGATAGACCAAATAATGAAAAGAAGATCCTCCTCTACTCCTTCACTAGGAAGAGTAGCTCACCACTTAACCGAGAAATAACAAGAGATAGACCAAAACCCTCCTTGTCATCACCCATGGTTGCAGCAACAGTTCCTCCAAGAATTGCACACTTCTTCATAGCTGCAGAGCTAGTGTGGTGAGTATGTTCAAATGAGACACCATCCTTACATATAAATACAAGTTGTGAGGTAGCACAAGGGTTGTGACTCTTCACTTGGTGGAGCTGACTTCTCCTAGAAGTGGCTAAAACCACTTTACAATTACTAGGGGCCGACTTTACAAATACCACCATAAAAATACATGTTGAACAATTCACAAAAGGGGATTTGATCTTATACAAGATCCAACTTGATCAATCAACAAAAGGGGATTTGATCTATACAATAATCACTCAAATATAAGTAGAATATTCTTTGAAGTTACAATAATTTAACACGTGGAAATTGAATAAGACTGGAAATGATTAGGTGACTACTATTTGGAAACAAGAATGGTTATCAAATAAATATTTGGGATTGGATGCACATTGGCATCATCCTCAAAACCTATTTATCTCAGAGTTGAAAAAGGCCGGAGTCCACATTTCCAGGGTCGAGGAGGAATTGGTTTGGTACTACTTTAATTCGGGTGGAAAACATTCTGCCAATCTGGAATATAAGGTTATGATTACAAAGGGTGAGGTCAATGCCCTTTGGTGGTATAAAACATTTTTGAAGGTAAATGGGTTATTGTTATTTTGTCTTGTGTTAAAGGAAATGGTCTTGACATGGAACCGATTATAGTATCAAGGTAAGCAAGGACCTGGTTATTGTTTTGCAAGAAAGAGGGGGAATTGAAAAATCATCTTTCAAGAACTTCTATTTCTCTCTCCAGGTCTAGAAGGAGGTTGAAAGTTAGTTGATCCTACCCCCCCTATGGGATGAACATACATTTCTCGATTGTTTCAAGGATTGTTTTCTAGTCCTATTACTGAAGTTTTTCCGAGCTCTCCCAGTTCTTATTTCTTAGGGTTTGTGAATAGCGAGGAATGCTAACATATTCAAGGAAAAATGGGTTCCCACTTTTAAAATATCGCAACAATGTCTGGTGTTTCTTCCTTTATACAAAGGTTCCACTCTTCATAAGCAAGGACGATCAATAGGCTCTCTTGACATTAAAAAGAAACATACCTATGGGTTCTTTTATGGTACTTGTGAGGGCGTGAGTATAGCTTTTAGAATTGGATTCTATCTTCATCTCTCAAAAAGGGAATTATATTTCGGGAAAGTCCAATATGAGGAATGTAACTAAAAATTTAGGGGATTTTAATGTTCTCTTTTCTTTTATCAAATGTGTGACTGAAAGGAATGTGGAAGAAATTCAATTTTACGGTGACTCAAAACAGTGTATTGATTGGATGATGGGAACTATTCATATTGATAACTTGGATATTTTACAAATGGACCAACAATTAAAATCCTTTTCAAGACTAGTTAGAACAATCAAGTATAAGTATATCTACTGAGAGAACAAGACTTAGGATTAATATTCTCTTTCAAAAGAAGATTTATACCTTGTTAGGAATCATATTATCTTGGAGGAATTCTCAATTGGAGTCTCTTTCTCCAGGAGAGAAGGCCCTTTTTTCTATGTTGTTGTATTTTAGATTTTTTTTCTAGATTAGAAGATAATGAGCTGATAATTTGTGACACAATAGAGTTTTGTAATTTTTTACTGAAGAAGACTATATTGTCCCTAGGTTATAACTATTTTTGGTTTGAACACAAAAGATATTTTGTCATAAGTTTTTTGACCTTATTTTGATACTGTAAACAATATGCGTTATGCACCTTTGTATTGTAACTTCTCTCTCTTGGAACACAGGCTACATTTGTTTTTCTTAGAAAACACACACACACACACATGTATGTATATATGTATGTATATTCCTCCTATTGTATTTCCCACACCAAACACTTCCTTTTATTTGGAAAATGGTACCTAGGGATATGTCAATATCATAAAAACGATCATCCCACGAAGATCAAATATATCATAAAGTAATATTGCAATCCCAAAGAGAGAGAAAATCTACACCCAATTGATAATAGTTTTTTTTTTAATTTTAAATTGTTGGAATACTGAGAGGGGGGGTGAATCAATATCCATACTTTTATCTCTTTTAACCACAATATATAAGCTTCGAATTAATTAGGAGTACATAATCAATGTATCAATTAGTAGTCTATCATCAATGTATCATGAGAACATAAACATAAGCATCACATCAAATACACAATACACCATAATGTACGTGGAAAACCAAATAGGAGAAAAACACAGAATATTTTCTTATATATCAAAGATTAAATTCATTGGAAGCACCAACTTCCCAATTCTCCAACTACAACTGGAAGGAGTCTAAAACCCCCTATTTACAAGCTCCAACCTAAATGAATCTACAACTCCCTGAATTATATGGCTCCAACTAGAAGGAGGCTACAACCCCCTGATTCTCAGGATACAACCTGAAGGAAGCTCCAAATCCTTGAGTTCTATGGCACCAACCGAAAGGAGAGTACAACCCCCTTTCCTTTCCCCATCATGTCGCCCTAAAATATAAATGGAGACCAACTGTCACTCCCATTGTCACTGTCACTTCCACTTCGACTATCACTATCACAATCTTTGTCACTACCTTTATCACAACAACATGTAACTTGTAAACTTGTCACTATATCCAACCTGCCACTGTCACCATCAGTGTATCTGTCTCACCACCTTGTAACGGATCATCAACCAACAAGAACATGTACCATACCATGCATCAACTATGTACCAACATATATGCATAAATCATGAACAATAAGATATACCAACTACACAATAAATGATAAGTAGACAATCATGTACCATATGACAAACATGAATACATTCATGTACCAATACCATATCATTTCAAAGATATAAAACATAAAAACCATGCCATATGCTGAAAAAAATGTACCAGAATACCTTACTCAATCATGTAGCCAAGATGTACCTCAATAATGTATCAAACCCTCATCAATATGCCAAGTATGCCTCAAGCATACACCACATAATAATCAAGCATAACCTTCACAACAAGTACACAAACATACCAGTACTTATGTAGCTGACCTGAAATACTGAAATTCTTACATGTAAGTTATCTTTTGTCTCTAGGGACTTGGTACTAGCATTTCCATCAAACTTGTCTTGTCCTCACATGACTAAGACATCCTGTCTCACAGGGCCTCGCATGACATGTATATTGCAACCCACGGGGATGCCTCACAGGATACTAGTGGTCTGACCCACGGGGGCCAACTAAACTAGGGTTTCCTCATATAAATTTTCTCTCCATTGCAACCCCAAAACTCCTGCACTTCTCTCTCGTCGCTATCTTATATTTATTCGTCGTTAATATTTCCAAATGGATCACTAGTTTAATAGAAGATGTTCAATATAATAAGTTATTGAATGTACTTGTGAATGACTCCTTGAGGTTTATTTGTAATTTTTCTAGGTAACGTATCTCGTAAAACTTAGGGCTTCTAGAGCTTTCTTGTTACAACCACTTTACCCTTTCATTAAAGACATGTAACCAACTAGGGTCTTCTTGACCATTCGTCGGGGCTTCCAACTTCACAAGGCCATAACTCCTCAACCGTGAGGAACTATGTGGTGTACCACATATCACTCAAAACAAAATGATGAAGAATATTCATATATGTGTGTCTTTCATCCATCTATATTATCCTTCATTTACATATTCCTCAATCAAATTCAGGTACCAAAACCACATCGTCGAGGCTTCTTCAAGGGTTGACATCAATGACAACCAATATTTCAACAATATCCCCCTTTAGCATTGATGGAAGCACTTAGGAATGGAAATACTCATGCTCCCCCTGTGACCATTTCTCCCCATGTATGTATGCCTCTATCGTCTCCATGCCCTGCTCTATCTCTCCCCCTTTGACATCAATGGAAAAGGGTAATCCTCCTCCGGGGTTTCTCCCCTTGTCTGCAATAAATCTTCTTAGTATATTCACATTTCTCATCATGTTGCTTCCTCATGTAGATATGTAATGTATATGAAAAGCATTCAAAAGTTTCTTCACTTGGAATATTTATGTATTCATTTCCCTCCCCCTGTCTTACTATGCTTGAAGTCATGTGAATCACTATGGGGCTGAGACTACTCCAAGTTTCTTTCCCAGATACTCAAAAGTTTCCCTTGCAAGCGGTTTGGAGAAGATATATGCAATCTACTCTTTTGTCCCAACATACTCTAGCTTGATTTTCTTATCTGTAGCCTATTCATGTAGAAAGTGATACTTAATCGGAATGTGCTCCATATTAGAATGCATCACTGGATTCTTGGAGATACTAATAGTGTTGGTGTTGTCACAAAATATTGGAATGGGCTCATCATACTTCACTTGTATATCCTGCAAGGTTTTATTCATCCAAAGAACCTGAGTACAACATGTCGTTGCTGCAATGTATTCTACTTTTGTTATGGACAAAGATACCGATGACTATTTCTTTCTCAACCATGATACCAGACACTTGCCCTAGTAGAAAGTTGCTCCACTTGTACTTATTATATCATCAATACAACCTACCGAATTTGCATCTATGTAGGAAACTAGAGATAGATCATTCCCTTTTGGATACCATAATCCAAACTTTTCTATTCCTTTGAGATATTTGAATATTCTCTTTACTTCCATAACATGTGATTCCTTTGATGCTGCTTGAAACCTTGCTACCTGTCCAACTTCTTGAATTACATCTAGTCTAGATGTTGTCACATAGAGTAAGTTGTTAATCATCGATCTATATAGTATTTGGTCTTCATCCTTAGAGTCATCATCCTTACTTAACCTACAATTGGTTTCCATAGGAGTACTTAATGGTTTGTAGTATTCCATTCCAAACTTCTTTATCATTTCTCTAATATACTTGGTCTGAGAGATGAAAATACCTTTGTCATGCTGACATATTGTAGTCTCAAAAAGAAGGTTAACTCACCAATAAAGGACATCTCAAACTCATTTTGCATGTATTTGGAAAACTTTTCACTCATCCTTTCATCATCACTTTCGAAGATAATGTCATCTACATAAAATTCAATTATCAATATACTGTCTCAATCCACTTTTATGTAGAGATTGTTGTCTATGTTTCCTTTCCTGAATCGTTGTTGTTGTAGATACCTGTCCAATATTGAATACCATGCTCTAGGGGCCTGCTTAAGTCCATATAATTCTTTCTTCAACATACAAATGTAATCTTCTTTTTCTAATAAATGAAAACCTATTGGCTATTTGATTTAGACTTCTTATTCTAATTATCCATTGAGAAAGGATGACTTTACATCTATTTGACACAACTTGAGTCTTTTGGAACAAGAATAGCTAAGATAAATATGATTGCTTGCATCCTAGAAACTAGGGAAAATGTCTCTTAAAAATCTATACCTTCAACCTGAGTGTATCCTTTACATACCAATATTGCTTTGTTTATGGTCACCTGTCCATATTCATTTAGTTTATTCCTGAAAAACCACTTTGTACCAATCATGTTCTTATTCCTTGGTCTTGGAGCAAGTTCCCAAGAGTCATTATTTTCTATCTGATCTAACTCTTCATCCATAGATTTGATCCAGTATTCATCCTTGCTGGCTTCTTCAAAACTACTTGGCTCAATTGTGGATAATAGTGCTACATGTTGTTTTTCTGGTGAACGTATTCTTCTTCGGTTTTCAACTCCTACATCTTTATTCCCAATGATCTACCCTAGTGGATGATTTTTCTGCACTCATCTGCTAGATGTCTTTGGGGGTACCTAAACATCTTGTTGCTCTTGCTATGCTTCTGCAAACTCTTCATCTTATGTTTCTTCTTCTACTTCTTCTTCTAGATCTTCTTTGTCCTTCTGATCTTCTCAATCTGTGCTTCCTTATTTGACCTTCCATACATATTTCTCATCAATCATTACAATGATGCTTTCCACGATTGCATTGAGTCTAAAATTGAAGCATTTATATTTCTTGCTCTTGCTTGAGTACCCGAAAAATATCCCTTTGTCAACTCAAGATTCAAATTTTCCAATCCTGCCATGTTCTCTTTTGATATAGAATTTGCTTCCAAATAATCTGAAATGTTTCACATTTGCTGGTCTATCTCGTAGGGAGTCTTATCGTTGTTGCTTCTGAGAATTCTTCTATTCTAAATATGAACTATTATATGTACTTCCTGTACCCAAAATATGTCACCCAACTTGGAATATTTCAACATGGTTATGGCCATTTCCTATATTTTTCTATTCTTTCTTTTGATGACTCCATTTGTTGCGGTGTCCTGGCTATTGAGAATTGTCTTTTTATTCCATGCTCACCACAGAAATTTGTGAATTCTTTTGATGTAAACTCTCCACCATTATTTGACCTTAAAAATTTTATTTTCAAATCTATCTCTGTTTCAACGATTTCTTTGTATATCTTGAAGTTTTCGAATGCCTCTAACTTCTTCTTGAGAAAGATAATTGTAGTTATGCTTGTGTAGTCATCAACCAATACCATAAAATATTGTTTGTCATTCAATACCTTTGTTCTCATTGGTCCACATAGGTCAGTATGCACAATTTCCAATGGTTTTGTCACAGAGTATTATTTTGTCTTGAAACTGGTCCTAATTTGTTTTCCTTGTACACAATGATTGCATAGAGTGTTTGCTCGCCTTGAAATATTAGGAATTTATCTTATTGCTTCCTTTATTCTAACTTTGACCAGATTATCAAATTTCATGTGACCCATCCTTCTGTGTCAGAGCCAACTTTCATTTTTCTTTCATAAACAACATTTTTCCTTTCTGATTTCATTCAAGACATATATGTTGTTTAGGGTTCTCATAGTTGTAGCCACCAACCTACTTTATCCTTCTTTCCTTATCTAACATTTTTTTGCGTCATTTTTTTTATGTGTCCCTGATTGCACATCTAACTTACACTGAGTATATTGTGCTTCATATCTTCAACCAAGAGAACATTTTGTATATTTGCATCCTTTCTTACAATATTTATTGTGCCTCTTCCTAAAATTCTAGCTGAGTTATCATTTCCGAATGAAATTGATCCATATCGTTCCTTCTTCAGGGTAAGGAACCTATTCTTGTCACATGCAATATGATTTGAACATCCATTATCAACATACCATCCTCTTTTCATGTGTTGAGCTTGTAGAGAAAGAGAGAATTCTTCAATGTTGAATTGGTTTTGATTTCTTATCCATATCCTTTGTGGTTCTTCTTTTTTACTGTTTGTATTTTGTGTTGATTCTCTTAGGGGAACAATAAATATAAAATCTTTGGCCATGTGTCCAATTTTTTTGCATTTGTAACATTCCACTTCATTACTCAATTATCCAAAAATGTTGTAGTTTTTGTTCTATATTTCATGAGGGCTTCTTGGATAACTATTATTTGAGTATCATTCATAGTTTCTTTTGTTCTTGGAATTTTCTCTGCAGTTCGCAACTTTGTGCCCAAAATTATTACATGAATAAAA
This sequence comes from Picea mariana, assembly GCA_032191745.1. NCBI lineage: Eukaryota > Viridiplantae > Streptophyta > Pinopsida > Pinales > Pinaceae > Picea > Picea mariana. The sequence goes on along the minus strand of JASDQU010188705.1, from coordinate 8,118 downwards.
TAATCCAAGAAAAAGAGTTTGATACCTAGAGGTGGAAGGTATTCTGAATTGTGCTTCTCTTATGAAGTCTTACACTTCTTGAGGTCTTGTTGGATGTTGTTGATTCAGAACTCTGTATCTTCTAAATGGTGGAATTTCTTTATGATTTTATTCTTGGGTCCTTTCTTTTTCTTCCTTCTTAGGAGAATCTCTGATGACTTCTTCATAGCTTCTTTGTTCTGATTCTTGTTTTGAATGTTTTGACTAAATCAGTACATGTTAAGGTTATGCACTGTGAATCCACAAAATAAATTTGGGACAAACTTTAAAATATCTATGAAGGAGACACCAAGGTCAAGGGAGCTAAACTTCAAACATTTAGAGTCAAGTTTGAACACTTGAAGATGAAGGAAGATGAAGACATTGCAACCTACTTTCTACGAGTCGATAAAATAGTGAACTATATTAAAGGTTTGGGAGATGAAATGAAAGAACAAGTCATTGATCAAAAGGTATTAAGGTCTTTACCAATGATATTTGATCTGAATATTTCATCTCTAGAATAAAGAGTGGACCTAGCTACATTGAGCATGGGCGAGTTACATGGGATACTCACAACCTATGATATGAGGATAGAGTAAGATAATCCAGTTATGAAGGAAGAAACATTCAAGGCATCTATTAATACAAATAAGAAGAATAGGAAAAAACCAAAATCAGATTGTAGTTGCAGCGATGATTCAAAATGAATATGAAGAAATGGAAAACTTCGTAAGAAATTTGAAAAGAGGAACTGATAAGTACAAAGGTATGCTTCCATTGAAATGTTTCATTTGTGGGGATATTGGTAATTTTTCTTATAAATGTCCCTATGCTAAGAATAAAAATATTTATTAAGAAGATGATCCTAAGAAGAAAAAGAAAATTCAAAAGGGATCTCATAGAAGAAACAAAAAGAAATCTTTCAAGAAAAGTTTCTACTCAAGGGAAGATAATGCATCATCAAATGAGGATGATGATGGTGATATTGATTCAGAGAGAGTACTATTCATGGGAGCAGATTATTATTTCGATTAAGAAGGAAAAGTTGATCTCAGAGAAGAACTAATTAGTGTCTTAGAAGAACTAAGAAAATAAATAAAAGAAAACAAGTAACTCAAGGAAGAGTTAAAGACAAACAACAAAGCTCACAATTCCAACTATGAAGAAGTCGAGAAGATAATAACGAAATTAAAAATCCAAGTAGAAGAAGACAAAAGGATTGAAGAAGCACTCAAAAATCAGTTGGAAGAAAAAAAAAGGTGATTGAAAGCTTGGAAGCATAAACAAACACTCTTATAAAAGATCTCCAGAAGAAAGATATGTAGCAGAATAACACTA
>JASDQU010188704.1:2656-20423 GCA_032191745.1 Picea mariana | reverse complement strand
TCTCTTTCATTGTATTATTTATTGTTGACTGATTCTGGTGAACTAGAATGTTATGAAGAGGCAATGCAAGTAGACACCAAAAAGAAGTGGGAGCAAGGCATGAAAGAGGAAATGGATTCCTTGGCAAATAACCAAACTTGGACTTGGTTCAGTTGCTTGCGGGAAAAAGAGCATTGCAGAATAAATGGGTTTACAAGTTGAAAGAAGAAGATGGAGGAGAAAAGCGGTACAAGGATAGACTTGTTGTAAAGGGGTTTGCACAAAAGAAAGGTATAGAGTTTGATGAAATATTATCTCCTGCTGTTAAAATGACTTCAATTAGGACTATTTTGAGTCTTGTGGCAGTAGAAGATTTGCATCTTGAACAGTTAGATGTAAAAATAACTTTTCTCCATGGGGATTTGGAGGAAGAGATTTATATGCAGTAACCACAGGGGTATGAGGTCAAAGGGAAGGAGAATTTGGTATGCAGGTTGAAGAAGAACTTGTATGGCCTAAAGAAAGCTCCAAGGCAATGGTATTTGAAGTTTGACAGGTTTATGACAGATTAGGGTTATAATAGATGTCATTCCGATCACTGTTTTTATTTTAAAAGGCTAGAAAATGGAAGCTATATTATCTTGCTATTGTATGTAGATGACATACTTTTTGCAGGGTCTAATACGCAGGATATAAATATGCTCAAGAAGAAATTATCCAATTCATTTGCGATGAATGATTTGAGTGCTGCAAAGAAAATCCTTGGCATGAGAATAACAAGAGACAACAAAAATCATAAATTGATATTGTCTCAAGGTGAGTACACAGAGAAGGTGTTGGAGAGGTTTAGAATGCAGAATGCAAAACCAGTTAGTACACCTTTGGCCAACCATTTCAAATTAACTAAGGAAATGTGTCCTAAGACACAGGAGGAGATAGAATACACGTCCAGGATCCCTTATTCATTAGCAGTTGGTAGCTTGATGTATGCAATGGTTTTCACAAGGCCAGATATTGCACATGCAATGGGAGTTGTGAGCAGGTATATGAACAATCCAGGTAAAGAAAATTGGGAGGTAGTAATGTGGATTCTCAGGTATTTGAGAGGTACTTCTACTCATGCATTATGTTTGGGAGGTTCAGACACTTTTCTACAGGGATATGTAGATTCATATATGGCAGGTGATAAAGATAGTAGGAGGAGCACCACAGGGTATGTTTTTACTATAGGTGGAATAGTAGTAAGTTGTATTTCGAAACTGCAAAAGGTTGTTTCACTTTCAACAACTTAGGTGGAGTATGTTGCTGCTACAGAGGCTAGTAAAGAGATGATTTGGTTACAAAGGTTTATGGAGGAATTGGGAAAGAAGCAGGAGAATAACAGGTTGCCCTGTGACAGTGAGAGTGTAATTAATATTTCAAAGAACTCAGCCTTCCATTCGAAGACTAAGTATATACAGTTGAGGTACCACTTCATACGATCTGCCTTGGAAGATGAACATTTGAAGTTGGAAAAGATACACACTAGCCAGAATCCTCCAGACATGTTAACAAAGGGAGTAACCAGAGAGAAACTAAGTTCCTACTCAGTTTCAGTTGGTCTTAAAGAATGAATATGAAGATGAGAAATTTTCCAGGTCCAAGAAGGTTAAGAGTCCAGCATATACAACATCGATGGAGTTGTTGAGATCAGTCTCCAAGTGGGAGATTGTTGCTTGTGGAGCCTGATCATCTTTCTGATTTAGAGGTCCTTGCTTTCAACTGTGTTTATACCCCATGAAGACTTTACACCCCAGAAGTATGTAAACTCTTCCACATGGGGGAGTGCAGATGGGGGTACCCCCTTTGCGGGGTCCGGGGGGGCTATCCCCTCGACTGGGGGGGTTTGGGGGCAAAGCCCCTGAAGGAAAAATTGCCTTGTAAATTTATATTGTAATTTCATTGTAAATCTGGACTGTTCATTATAAGGTCGCAAATCTAATGGTAGAAATGATGTTATGGTTTTTTTCCCTTGAAGGAAACCCTCTGTTATGAGGAAAATGTATTGCGGCTATGCATTATGGTGAGTATTGTATTCTAAGAGAGGAGACTGTGAGAGAAAGAAGAGGAATTTACAATGGGTTTTGTTGTAGGTTGTATCCCTTCATTTGCTGGATAATAATAAAGGAAGGACCTGACAATTTCTCTGGTGGACGTAGCCCACACTGGGTGAACCACGTAAATCTGTGTCTCTATTGTATTGTGTATCTTCTGTGTTTTGTATTCGCATTTGTTTTATTTTATTGCTCCGCAGTCCTCTTTTTCTAACAGCTAGTATATAATATGAACATGGCATCTATGCCTGTGGTGTTGGATGTGTACATTGATAGCACACTATTGCGTTTGCGGGACACTGGAAGAGTCACATCCACACACGGGGTACACCCACCACCTTCCACTGCATATCCTCTGGAATATCCTCCACTTGAACCATAGGAATCATGTGTGTCAATCAATACAGGTTTCCCTGCACATTCTGCAACACTCTCTTCACATCTCGTCGGCTCCTCCACTGATGTCATGGGTGTTGACGATTAAAATTGCAACAAGGATTTTGCCCGCAAAGTATTGCTAAAGCATATTATTATAAGATAACAAGATATATAATACTAGTAGGTGGGACCCCCTTGTATATTGGGAGATCAGATTTGGTTCTTATTTCATGTTTATGCTGTTGTTCAACATTGCTTACATGGTTCTACATGATTGATGAAATGTTGGTTTTATTGGCAATGGATAAGGCCTGTTATGTGTTGGTACTAATTGTGACAAATGCATGATGGGTAAGGCAGGTTATGTTTTGTTTCTATTGCTCTAAACTCTAATTTCATGTTATGATGGCCTATGATTTTCCATTGTTACCCTTGATATATGTTCCTTGATTCATTACTGTGACACCTGCATAAGAGACATGTTAGTAACAACACAAAAGAGCAGTTGAAAAGAAATAAAACACAATATAAATAAAATGCAAAAGAAAGGAACTATGCTACTATGCTATATGATGTTGCACTATGCATTTTGAATTTTAAATGGATTGTTGTTAGTCCTAGATAATAGGGTTAGTGGCTATATGATTTATTGGCTTATATGGAAAAACATGTGATGCGCGCTATGGTGTGGTTGGCAATGGTTAATGTGACATAAGGTGGTGCTTTTGGCAAATAGTGGATGTTGGTTTCGACGGATGGTTTAAATGAATCAATTAATGGAATAGTGGGTTGACATGTACTAAGGAATTGAATGACTGGAGGATGGAGGCGATGTGAATTTACTGCATGTCACTCCATACCCCTCCCACTGGCCATCACCCTGGCTTGGCTATTGTTCAATTGTGTTCATTGTGGTTAAGCTCCGATTTTCAAGTAGAGGAAGAACTGCTCGGCCAAGCTCGCGTTTTTAAGGGTTTCTTGGTTACAGGTATGTCTTTTCACCATCTATGAACTTGCTCTAGTTATGAAATAGATATTGGCTTGGTGATGTATGGGTCTGTGCTTTTCTTAAGACTGACAATTGTGTAAAATTGTGATATTTTTCTGGAATGAATGGTTGGTGTGGTTTCTATTGCAATAATGTTTGAAGTCACGGTTTCATTGATCATTTTGAGTGTTAGAATCCATGAAGGCTCTCTTTCATCCTTATTGTTCTTGGTTGAAGGGTTTCATTCGGTCCAGATTGGCTGGCTGTCTCCACACATTCTTATCACCATACCCAGTCATTTTGTTGTTATGGGGTTGTTGGGTTTGAAACACCTTATGTCGCTGCATATTGTTTCACTTGGGTATGGTTTCGTTCATGTTACTGATGTTTGCGCAGTGGGTTATGATGGTTGTTATGCCAAAGGGATATCTTAAGGTTGATTTCCGTTTCTTGGATTTGTTTATCTCAACATTCTTCAGTTGATTAGGAAAACCATGAGGGTTATACCCTACGTGTTCTAAGTATTGTTACAGGACCAAAATGAAGCCTTTGATCCTTTGTTCATAGTCTCTCCTATCTCGTGAACTGTCACCCTGTTTGCGAAGTCATTGGTGGTATATCCTATGTGTGCACCGTTGGTATCCAAGGTTCTCAGTTGGTTGGGGGTCGACTCTAGTCTCCCTGTGTTGGTCCACAGAGCGAACCCTTGATTTCTCAAGCCTGGTTTTTGATAGAGGGAACTCTTCTACAGGTTGTTGTGGAATGAATATTGTCTTGTTTGGTGACACTGTGTTAAATATTTGATTGCAAACAATGAGCAAGTTAATGCACATAATTGATTGAATTACACACAGTAGTTGTTCATTTGATCACAATGATTATGTGGTTGGTGTTGGATATTTTACATTTGATATAGAATGATTTTATGGATTACTTAATTAATTTTATGAACAATATCCTCTCTCTTTCCCTACCATTATTTTTCTTTGTGCTAATTACAACCCCCTCGCTTCCCACATTCATTTTTCACTCCTTGTTCTTAAAATTTAATTATAGTTAAGAAAATTCTGTATTGAAACAGTTTGAAATCGCAGTTCTTGGTTGGAGCATAGTGATATATTCCTTGGTTTACATTATAGTTGATGGTTGGTTGCCTTTGAGAAGTAACCAGGATTCATTTCCCCTCATTTTAACATTTTTTCTCTCAATACAACCCATACATTTGTTCACCCCCTGCTCATTGATAATAGTTAATCAATTTGTATGGATTGGATTGCACGAGCCTAATATGTTGCTGAGAAAAAACATATTTCATATTTTTAAGGAGTTGTCATGTATGGTTGTTAAAATAATTATTTTCTAATCAATCATGCATGTAGGAATGAATTTTTCCAGCCGAGGTAGCCATGGCAGAGGTAACTAAGGAAGAGGTAATTGGAACAGAGGCCCTAGAAGGCCTAGATTCTCCATTCAATTTGATGTTGACTCACAAGAGTTAGGGCAGTTATTTCAGGCTATATTTTTCAATTAGATTAGGCAAGGAGTGGTCCAACCTAGGCCTGAAATGCCTCCCTTCCAATCTCCACAAGCCCCTGCTATTCCTGTGCCCCTTCATGTCTCATTGCAACCGAAGGTTCCTAAAAATGATGAATGGCAAGACATTATCCACTCGATAGTATCCCAACATCGTGGATGGCCCAATTTTTCCTTTCCTACTCCCCTGCCTATCTATCAGATTGTCAAAGAAACACTTGTCCACTCACCAGTTCAGTCCTCTCATGCTAGAAAAAGGTTGAAAACTGAGGCTCATCATGCCCCTGACAAAGGAAACTCTATTGCTGCCCCTTCCTCACCCTCCAATGGCTATGATAAATCCATGTCTTCCCACATGCATTTGAGGGACGATTGTTCTCATGTGATCAACAAGATTAGGCCTAAAGGCTCAACGCAACCAAAGGCAAATTCAGAGAAATCAAAGGGTGACAACATAAACCAAGGAAATATTGCATCTCAGAGTGAAAAATATGGTTTTTGAGTTTTATTTTATTTATTTTTGATGACAGTTGACTTCAGAAGTTTTGGACAACATGTTTTCTTTGGATATATGAGTAATATATTTTTGAAAATAATTTCAAATATCAATGAAATAAATTGTCAAATATGAATGTGATGATGGGAGTCATAAGGAGGGGTGTTTTTCTTAATTAACTAGTTATGTTATGATTGTTAAGATCGAAAGGGAGTCACAAGGGGTCCCAACTACTAGTTATTATTTATTTAAAACCCTTATTATGATTTATTACTTTTCACCCCTAACTAAAAAGTTGGTTGAGTTTTTAGTTAACTTAACTATTGAAAGTAGTTCAACTACTTCAACCAATTCTAATTTGCTTAAAGGAAAAAGGAAAGGGAGTAACAAGAGGAGGATAGAAGGAGAGGCATACTAAGGTTTTCTCTTTGAGTTTGTGTTGAGATAGTTCAATTTTCATTCATTCCTTAATTGATCATAAGCCTAATTTTTTTTATGATAGCAGGGTCTTATTGTAGACAACAAGATTCAGGGATGAATTACATCATTCAGACACTTGTTTTTTAGAGGTGTTGATCTATCTTTGATAGTATGTGTGGACTTGTCTGTTTGTGAATTAGTTTTCATGAATGACAAAGGTTATTGTGCAGAGTTGAGTGGGCAACAATCTGTGGCAAGCTGATCCAACTTTTAGAGTTTTGTTTTTGATTTTCTGTCAGAGGCCCTTTTGTATGTTTCATCGGGGATGTCTAATTTTGACTTTGGTCCAAAACTTCTTCACATAATTTTCTAAAGAGAATGACTCTTTGATGAATTGGAATGAAATAAAGGATTTCTTTATGTCTCATTTATCTTGATTATCATCTTGGTGTCTTTGCTTATGTCTCTACATTTATTTTAGCAACTGTTGTATTTAGAAAATCACATAAATAATGAAATTTCCAACAAGCTTTTATTTATAAAAAGACTAGCCTAAGCAATTGTAATCAATACTTGTGAGTTAAGATATTATTTTTGATATTTATAAGCATAGGGTGTCATTCCCGTCTATTTTGCTTTAACCAAGCAGAATCTGAAAATGCTTGAGTAAGATCATCTCATATCTTTTCCTCAACATTTATTTGGCGACCATGTTGGGGAGATATTCAATATCTATCTGGTTAACTTTTATACTTGATTATCATCGAATACATCTAATTTTATGATATTGATTCTTTGATTGTTTTTATTTCTTAATGACTGTGCCTGTTGCAAGGCAGCCCAATATTGAGCCCGATCTTCAAGATTAGACCAGCATTGCTTTGAACCTATTTAACACCATTTTAGACACTACCAATACTCATTCTGAGCTTAATCATTCATGGGCAGCAATTGAACGGGATATTAGTGCCCAAGAACGTTGGGAAGCTAGACGCAGATAGTCTAGAAATCAGTAGTAACCTTCTTGTTCCTTTAGTTTTGGCCTTTCTTTCATGTCCTTAAAATTTCATGTCTCTATAAGAAGAAGCGGCTTATCACCCGAAATTAATCCTATTGTTGAAATAGGAAGGAGAAACATTGTGTTGTCAACCCAACAAAGTGCTCCGAGGAGAACTTTGTCTTATTCATATAGCTCGTCTTTTTACCCCGCACATATCATTCACAAGATGAAATCTAGTGGTGGCTCGGGTGGAACTACAAGTGCTTCCTCTTCTCAGTCTTCATCTTCATCGGTGATTGGTAGCTTATATAGCCACCATATCCCTATCCAATATACCACCAATCCCACCAAAGTCATTAAAAAGTATGGACTTTTTTAGTTTGAAGAAGACGCCACAACCACACCGTGGCATGTTTCCTCTCCTCTTAACCTAGCACCTGCTACTTGTCCACTTCCTAAATTTAAAGAACATCTTCCTAGGTTTTTAGGAAATAAAACCGTCACTACAAACAAACACCTGGTGAAATTTTCTAATGCTTTTCATAACATATGAGCCAATGAAATTGATACTTGCATGCACTTATTCTTCAATTCCTTGGAGGGAAAGGCTACGGCCGATTTTTTTGACCTTCCTCCTAATATTCTGTCCACTTGGGAGGAGTTAATATATTGGTTCAGATCCACTTATGGGCAATCAAAAATCCCAGCCGAGAAGTTACGGGAATACAATAACATCGCCTATAAGGATGGTGATACCATCAAGTCCTTCAAATTGCGTTTCACTAAGTTATACAATTAGATCCTTGAAATCATTCGACCTCAGAACTAAGCCACTTTCATGCATTAATACAATGCATTATCTTCCCCTTATCATCATAGGTTTGAGGAAAAATCCATTGATAATCTCGGTTCCACTCTTCATACTTGTTTAGAGTATGAAGAACAACTTGAAAAAACAGGTCTCCTCAAGGAGAATCGGTTAAACAGACAGACATGTCCACCTCTTACAACTAGTACAAGATATGAACAATCATATGATAGCGTATGAGAAAAAAGGAACTGTCTCCCCTCTCACCCCTGGAGCTTCATCCTCTTCTGCACCTCCATTTAGAAACCCAATTGAAAATAATTTTCAGCCTAAGACCATCTTGCCTCGAACTTGGTGTAACTTTTGCGAGGAACACCATGAGGAAGCCACATGTAAAGTAAGGAAGAGTTCCAGAGATAAGATATTTGGTAAAAGACCAGAAACTACTATCATTGTCCTAGATTTTGTAGAGCCAGAAGATGTCATGATCATCAATACTAGGAACAAAACCTATGCTCCCAAGGGAAAATTTGATCCTCCCCACAATTCTTCTAGCCCAAGCTCATCCTCACCTGGTGCTACTGTTTAGGTTCCTAAGGTTCCTGACAGTCATGGAACAACTTCCCCTCTCCCCTCTTCCAAATACAATATCTTTAATCAGTTGGCCAACATCAAAGAAGATGCAACCCTTCTGGACATGGTTGCCATCCCTGAACAACAAATGCATCTAAAACAATTCATGGAAGGAAAAGCTTCCATTGTAGCCAATCTCTCTGAAAAGGTGAATGGAGAGGATTCATCTGTAAATAAATTAGGTGTACATAACATTAGATACCTTGTAAAAAATCCCCCTTTTTATATTTCTGTAAATATTATGGATAAAATTTCCCATTATTGACTCATTGATGGTGGTTCAAGCCCAAGTGTGATGTCAAAGATTATTATGGAAGAGCTAGGCTTGCACTGTACAAATGAAAATGCCAGAAGCATGCTCTCCTGTAATAGTATACAACAAAAGACCATAGGTGAGATTAAAGATGTTACCTTAGTTTTATGCGGACACCTTGAAATAAGGACGACCCTTAGTATTCAGGTAATCGATATGCCAATAAACAATTACTCAATCATCTTGGGAAGAGATTGGAAAGCCTTAATGGGTGGATACCTCTCACTCTATGGAACACACTTATCCGTTCCTCGTAATGGTAAGAATATTATAGTCCTTAGATAAGGAAGGATCTCACCTTACATAGAGAGTGTCCCACCTCCCAATGTAAACTATATCGAAGAGGACCCAAGGGTATATTCCATCTTTTCTGAGGAGGATAACGTTCCCTTGGAACAAATTGATTTAGATGATGGTATGTGGCACATGAAATTTGATTTCTCATTCTCTAACGAAGGTAACAGAGCTGGTATCGTCTTGATTTCTCCTGTAGGGAAAATCCATAATTTTTCTGATAGGTCGGAGTTTGTTTACACAAACAATGTCACTGAATTCAAAGCTTTATTATTAGGCATTGAGAACGCCTATGATCTTAGCTGTGTCCACCTTTCAGTTTTTGGGGATTCTAAGCTTGTCATGAATCTTGTACGTAAAATTTACTCTCCTAGCGACAAGTTGATGAAACAATACACCCAAAATGTTTGGGTGCTTATATTGAACCTTTTATCTTTCAACATCACTTATGTTAAGAGGGAATTAAACTCAATGGCTGATTGATTAGCTATCTTTGCAGATTCTCCTAATCGACAACTTTTGCCTCATAGAACTGATTGTACTTTTTGACCTCTATATCATCCTCATATCCTTGGCAATATAGAATCTTGGCAGGTTTTTCCTAACAGTGAGAGTATTTGTTCTTTCATTCAAAATGAACCTCTTAAGCCTAAGGGAATTATATCCATAGAAGACAACAAGATTCCTAAGGGCCTGAATCCTCTAGAGAGTTCATTTTCATTGAGTGATGTAGGCAATAAAGAGAAATGAAAATAAGAGAAGTCAAGAAGGAATTTGGGTGAAACAATCTCCTTGAAAATTGGGGCACTTGAATCTTCAAAGGATGTTAAAATAGGTGCCAAATGTTCTGATAAAGAAGAAATTAAGTTTGCCAAGCTATTGGGTGGATTTCAATATGTTTTTGCTTGGTTTTATGAGGATCTTCGTGGTTTTGATACTGGTCTTATACAACATGCTATCCCCATCAAGGAAGGCATGAAACTAGTTAGGCATAAACAAATACCTATTAACTCTGCATTTAAAGCAACTTTTCAAAGGGGGTTGGAAAATTTCTTAAGGGTTGGGATGCTTTTTCCGGTCAAGTACCCTGAATGGGTTTCCAATTGGGGACCTGTTCCGAAGGCCAATGATCATATTAGAACCTGCATTCAATTTTTCACAGTTAGTCAGGATATTATGAAAAATCCTTTCCCTCCTCTTAACATGGAAATGTTTCCGTGACAGGTTGTAAGGTCACAAATGAGGCCCTTACTTGAAATTTTTTTGGGTTACAATCAAATCAAGGAAAAAGGGGCATATGCTCACAAAACCACTATTATCACAAATTGGGGTACCATGAATTATAAATTCCTTCTTTCTGGATTACTTGATGCAAGTACCTCGTTTAAAATACCTATACGAACAACTCTTGACGAATTGATCAGTATGCATATCTATCTTGATGATCTAGTTGTTTATGTTAAAGGGTTGATAATTACCTCAGAGTTCCAAGTGATATTTATGGGTCCTTTCAAAATTTCTTTTGTCCTGGATACTAACTCTTACATTCCAAAGGATTTACAAGAGCAATTGTTTTCCTGCAACATTAACGATTCTCACTTGAAACATTACGTGGGACCAACGTGAAAAGTTCTAACGCTGTTTGGATTTTTTGTATACTAGTAACCTAGCTATGCTTTCAATTTTTCATTATTTTCTTTTCTGCTTTATAGTAGTTTGACTTCCACTTTTTGTTTTAAAACATTTCCTACTGATTTTACATTTCTGTCATTTTATTGCTGCTATTTAATTTTTGCAATTTTACTTCTGTCATGATTTTGTTGCTTACCACCTTTTAGTTAATTTGGTAAAAATGAGATGTTGGATCAGTTCTGTCGCAATGTCACTCCTGCGAGATGTTGTTGGTCAATAGAAATCAAGCTTACATAACTGTCATGATGTTTCCCCTGAAAAACACACTTGAAATTGTTATCTACTTCCATTTCTGTCTAAAAAATTTCTTTGGATTATCTCCTGCTTATGCTTTCCTTTTCTTCATCCATTTGATAATTTAAGAGAGCAAGTCCATAAATTTTCTCCTTGAAGTTAAGAGTTGATCCCAGTTGAACGATTATGCACACAGTGGTAAAAACCCTCAGACTTAACACTTTTCATGAGTTATTCCCTAATTTCCGGTCATTTTTCCATTAAATCCGCTCAGTTCCCCCTGTTGCATAATCTTCCTGGTTATATCTTCTTGAACTGTGAAACCATGAGTTCTGAGTTCTAATCTGTTGAAAACAAATTTCCCCATGGAGTCGCCAGTTTGTTGATGATTAAAATTGCAACTAGGATTTTGCCCGCAAATTATTGTTAAAGCCTATTATTATAAGCTAACAAGATATATAATACTAGTAGGTGGGACCCCCTTGTAGATTGGGATATCAGATATGGTTCTTATTTCATGTTTATGTTGTTGTTAGACACTTCTTACATGGTTCTAAATGATTGAGGAAATATTGGTTTTATTGGCAATGGATAAGGCTTGTTATGTGTTGGTTCTAATTGTGACAAATGAATGATGGGTAAGGCATGTTATGTTTTCTTTCTATTGCTCTAAACTCTAATTTCATGTTACGATGGCCTATGATTATCCATTGTTACCCTTGCTATCTATTCTTGGATTCATTAATGTGACATCTGCTAAGAGACATGTTAGTAACAACACATAAGAGCAGTTGAAAAGAGATAAAAAGCAATATGAATAAAATCCAAAAGAAAGGAACTATGATACTATGCTATACATGGATGATTTTAGGGGATAAATTTCGTTCATGGGCTAATTTTCCATGGTTTTTCCAAAAACAAGATTCATTATTTTAAAAATGATTCGCCCAAATTCTATAAGATACAATTATTTTACCTTAAAAATCGCCAAAACTTTATAAAAACTATATAAAATACTTAGAAATTTGAATATTTTTACAAAAATATCGCCAAACATTTATAGTTGACATATGAAGGATTAGTAAGATTCGCCAAGGTTTCTACATTTAAAAATAAATTTCCATCCTTAAAATCATCCCTGATGCTATACGATGTTGCACTATGCATTTTGAATTTTAAATGGATTGTTGTTAGTCCTAGCTAACAAGGTTAGTGGCTATATGATTTATTGGCTTATATGGAAAAACATGTGATGCGCACTATGGTGTGGTCGACAATGGTTAATGTGACATAGGGTGGCGCTTTTAGAAAATAGTGGATGTTGGTTTCGACGCATGGTTTAATTGAATGAATTAATGGAATAGTGGGCTGACATGTACGAAGGAATTGAATGACTGGAGGATGGAGGCAATGTGCATTTATTGCACGTCACTCCATACCCCTCCCACTGGCCGTCACACTAGCTTGGCTATTGTTCAATTGTGTTCGTTGTGATTAAGCTCCAATTTTCAAGCAGAGGAAGAACTGCTCAACCAAGTTCGCGTTTTTAAGGGTTTCTTGGTTACAAGTATGTATTTTCGCCATAGATGAACCCGCTCTAGTTATGAAATAGATATTTTCTCGGTGATGTATGGGTATGTGCTTTTCTTAAGACTGTCAATTGTGTAAATTTGTGATATTTTTCTGGAATGAAAGGTTGGTGTGGTTTTTGTTGCAATAATGTTTGAAGTCATGGTTTCATTGATCATTCTGAGTGGCAGAAGCCATTAAGGCTCTCTATCATCCTTATTGGTCTTGGTTGAAGGGTTTCATTTGGTCTAGATTGGCTGGATGTATCCACGCATTCTTATCACCATACCCAATTGTTTTGCTGTTATGGGGTTGCTGGGTTTGAAACACCTTGTGCCACTACATATTGTTTCACTTGGGTATGGGTTCGTTCATGTTATTGATGTTTGCGTAGTGGGTTATGATGGCTGTTATGCCAAAGGGATTGCTTAAGTTTGATTGTTATTTCTCAGCTCTTTTTATCTCAACATTCTTCAGTTGATTAGGAAAACCACAAGGGTTATACCCTACGTATTCTAAGTATTGTTATAGGACCAAAATGAAGCCTTTTCTCCTCTATTCATAGTCTCTCCTATCTCGTGAACTGTCACCTGTCTGCGAAGTAATTGGTGGTATACCCTGTGTGTGCACCATTGGTCTCGGAGGTTCTCACCTGGTTGGGTGTCGACTCCAGTCTCCCTATGTTGTTCCACAGAGCGAACCCTTGATTTCTCAAGCCCAGTTTTTTATAGAGGGAATCGTTATGTCCTGCCAGGTATACTGTTGATTTTTATGAGTTGGTGGTATATTGCCGACAGTGTTCGATTACTGGCTCATCCCTGTTAATTATGTTGAAATTGGTGTTGGTTTTGGTATTTAGTCACTGCATTGGTTATTATGACCATTAAATTGATAAGCTCAGCATGGTTAATTGGTTGATTGGAGAAATGGGATCGAATACATAGTCGCTGTCTCTTACATTGTAATTATCAAACTGTTAACCCAACATTAGTTTATAATTGATTAATTCACAACGTTGCTTCATGCGTGATGCATTGGTTTGTATGGGCTTCTTACAAAATGTGATGTCAAGTTGATGGTTACTATGATTATGTGTTTTAAGTTGTCAAATGGGAGTATTGCAATTGTAATAGTTGTGGCATGGCCGTCCACTGTGTATGTTATGGATATTGTTGATCACGCCATCAGAGAAGGGCACGGGTTTTTATAACAGTATGGTTTTGTTTCAGTTTGATTGAATGGATTTAGGCATATTGTCGTTGTTTCCGTGTATTGGATTGATAGCTCAACATCGTTTGATGTTTAGATCCAGAGTAAATAGACATTTACAATCGAAGTAACACTCTTGTGTTTTGTTGACTAGTCTATGTATCATACGACATCGTATAAGTCGAAGTAGTGATTGTTTTGCATTTAAATGGCAAGTCAAGGTTATTGAAATTTGATATATTTATGATTGTTTGTTGACTGTCCACCGTGTATAGTTGATCTCAGAGATGAGAACAGATTCTGTGACACTATGGTATCATTACAACTTAATTGTTAAATGGAATTGAGGAATAAAATAGGGCACGATTTTTGTGTCCGGTTTGATGAATGAAATAATTCATGGATAATGGTTGATGTTTTAGTGCTGAACAGAGTGGAGTTAAGTGATTGTTTATTCATTTGGGAATTGTTTTTAAACATTCAATGGACAAATGAGAAGAAACAAAACTCTTCTACAGGTTGTTGTGGAATGCATATTGTCTTGTTTGGTGACACTATGTTAAAGATTTGTTTGCAAACAATGAGCAAGTTAATGCACAGAATTGATTGAATTATACACAATAGTTGTTAATTTGATCACATTGATTATGTGGTTGGTGTTGGATATTTTACGTTTGATATAGAATGCTTTTATGGATTACTTAATTAATTTTATGAAAAATATCCCCTCTCTTTCCCTACCATTATTTCTTTTTTCTCTAATTACAACCCCCTCACTTCCCACATTCATTTTTCACTCCTTGTTCTTAAAATTTAATTACAGTTAAAAGAATTCTGTATTGAAACAGTTTGAAATAACATTTCTTGGTTGGAGCAAAGTGATATATTCCTTGGTTTACATTACAGTTGATTGTTGGTTGTCTTTGAGCAGTAACCATGATTCCATTCCCCCTCATTTTAACTTTTTTTCCCTCAATACAACCCCTCGCATATCCCAGAACCTTTGTTCACCCCCTGCTCATTGAAAATAGTTAAGCAATTTGTATGGATTGGATTGCATGAGCTTGATATGTTGTTGAGCCAAAATTTATTTCATATTTTTAAGGAGTTGTCATGTATGGTTGTTAAAATAATTATTTTCTAATTATTCATGCATGCAGGAATGAGTTTTTTCAGCTGAGGTAGTTGTTGATATTATGGTAGCTGCGGGAGGTATTAACCTCCATTTGTGACCTTTGACAAGATTAGAATATTCTGGAAGCAAGAAAAGAATTGAATAACCCTAGAATAGATGTCGGCTAAAGGATATAATTAATACTAAGCAATTAGCACCCAGAATGAGAAGTCGACTGAGGCAGTCTGGCAGAAGCAGTATAAATACATGACGCCAGTCTTCATTTTAGCCAGACTTCTCAGAATTACAGAAGTGCACTTGTGCACATTGCAGAAGGCCAATTTGTGCGCAAGTCTTGGGAGGAGATGTTGCCACCAGTCCTGCAATCTATATTCTCGGTCTATATTCTCTTGTCGTCATATATACTTGCATTAGAGATATCATGTCTCGTGTTGCTTCCATGGGATGGAGTTTACATCAGATGGATGTAAAAAAAACTTTCCTCAATGGAGAAATCGAAGAAGAAGTATACATTGAACAAAATCAAGGGTTTGAAGTACATTCCAGAGAGACTCATGTTTGCAGACTAAAGAAATATTTATATGGACTCAAGTAAGCCCCAAGAGAATGGTATGCCATAGTAGAAAACTACCTAATGAGACATGGTTTCTCCAAAATTCATGTAGATCCAAATATTTACTACAAAGTTGTGAACAAAGCACCTGTGATTCTACTGCTATATGTCGACGATCTATTCTTGATAGTTGAAGAGTCTCTCATCATCTAGTTTAAAAAGGAACTAGCTTCTGAGTTTGATATGAAAGATCTTGGTCTCATGCATTATTACTTGGGATTAGAAGTATGAACGAAGTGTGTCGAAGTATTCATTGGACAAGGAAAGTTGTTACACGTCAAAATTGCTCAACTGGATAAGTGTCGCATTGTCCCTCTCGGTCATTATGAGTGTCGCATCTTCCCTACAACTTTCGCAAGTGTCGCAAGTTGGTCACTAGTGTCACAAATGATGCTCGGACATGTTGTCATGACTACGACACTAAGGAGGCGCTTATAACATCTCGCATGACTGATTTGAAGGAGGAGAACTGGTTCACTAGAATAAAATAACTCTTAACACCTGAAGAGGGCCTTTAATCAAGAGTTTTGAGGGTGAACGCTCCTATGAAACAGCCTTAGGAGCGCTGGCGCTCCCCTATAAGGCCTCAGGGAGAGTTATAACGCTTCCTCACCCCTTTGAAGGAGCGCTGCCCACTTCTAAAGTGCTGACACTCCCTTTAAGCTTCTCTGGGAGCGTTCTAGCGCTCTGATGCCCCTTTTGGAGGAGCGCTCCCTAATCTGGGTCAGTTGTTAGCCCAGTGAGGAGAATAAGGAAAAGATCTTTCGAGATTAGGAGGCAGTTGTACTCGAATTCTTGGTTTCATCAAGAGATCCCTGATCTAAGGAGGAGGTTCCCAACTTGTTCTAAACATAACCCAAGAGGTTAAGCTCCTCTCAACTTATATAAACAGGCTCTATGATGGTGAAAAAGGGGGAAGAACTGAAGCTATGAAACTTATGATCTTGGAGGAAACTTACAGTCACAATGATCAGTGAAGCTACTGTTATCCAGATTGTGGAACTTTCAAGCAAGGGTTAGAGGAAGAGGACTTGACGAAGCTTTCGCATTCGCATCTACGATTGTAAGTACTGCTGTCGTTATTCTCATTAATATGACATGCTTGGCATGTTTCTTTCTAGTTTGTGTCTAATGTCACATGAACTTACCACTAGTTGGTAGATCTGTTTTCAAACTAATATCAATAGAGTAGGAAGCGGTTGTATCTTGTTTTGTCCACAGAACTCAGCGAGGAGCAAAGGATTGGAGCGCAACTCGGAGCGTGCAGGGACAAACGTCGGTTAAAAGGTACTTCTGTCATCCTTCCTTCTCATGTGTTAGTTAAGATAGATTTGAAAGGAAGTCAGTGTCCATGATAAGCACTTTTCTGTCTCGGGTTAAGGTCAAGCTCTAGAGGTGATATACCTGTCCGCAGGGAGATTTTCCTACAACAGAAACTGGCGACTCCACTGGGGAGATAGCCTCAAATCGAAACATCTTGTTTGGATTTTTCTCCTCATTGACCTTTGTTCTATCCCTTGATTGTTTCAGACCTAGTTCATTCCTCTTTTGATTGGTTTCATGAGCTGATTGGCTCCTTACTTTATCACACTCAGCATACTTGTCAAGTTTGAATCCCAATTTTTGGAATTTTTTGACATTTTTGGGCTTTTTAGACCCTGGCGCCTCTGTCCTAGTGTTCACAGAGCGCCAGCGCTCCCCAATACCTATACACAGAGCACTACAACACTCTTTGCCCTTGGAAACAGAGCGCCAACCTCTTTCTGGCCAGGAAACCCTCTAGAACTGCCTTGTTTAGGGTTTTCCTCTGTGTGTATTTTGTTGAGTGATCTAGTGAGTCAACTTTTCTTCCTTTTCAGCCTTGACATCTGTCTTTCTGAAGAATAAACATCTCATTAATTGGATCCTGTAGCCTTCTTCACCATTTTCATTAAGTTCTTCCTTGTTGAGTAAAACTTGAAATCCATGCATTGCTTTTCTTTCCTCATCAGCTGAGTACAAACCCTGGTGAAGGTCATCAAAGGCCTACAGACCTATTTGTCTTGATTTCGGTCAAGGTTATTTGTTCTTCAACTTTTGCTTTTTGGGTGTGAAGCTTGTTTTCCTCTTTGATTGTTTCTTTTCTTTTTCTTTTTTGTTTTGATTGCTACGAAAGGGTGTATTGTTTGTGTGACTTTTTCTTGTGCTAGATTGGTTTTCGTTCATACCAAGAAAGATAATTAGCAAGATAAGCATTGTGTTTTATTGATCATCATCCATACGCAAACAATAATAAAAAAAAAACATCTGCATGATTGATTGTGCATATTAGAAGGCATTTAAAAGTTTTTGCATTACATTAGGATTTGATTGAGAAAAGAATCGTTTGGGGGCATTCCTT
>JASDQU010188703.1:0-10994 GCA_032191745.1 Picea mariana | reverse complement strand
TCAGTTGATGATATTGGTGTCTCTATTAGGTTGGTTCCTACAATCTTTGTAACAATAGGTTGGTGCCTACAAACATTTATAAGGATAATTTTTTATGGTTTTTTGACGCAAGGGTTTCCAAGTTAAAATCTATGTATCATGATTTGAGTTTACATGCATTTACTATTTAAATTTAATGAATTATTGATGAATGTTCAATTAAAGTAAAATGTATCTTATATTGATTCACCCTCCCCGCCCATAGTATAAGCATAAGTTCAACAATTGGAATCAGATTAGGTTCCTTCAGAAACAATCTAACTGCTAGAAGGTAGATATTGGGATAATACATGGCTAGTCAAGAACGTTGATTAAAAAACAAGGCTCCATTATTTGACAGAGAAAACTATGCATTTTGGAGTACAAGGATGTGGACTTATCTACTAGTTCTTGGGTTTGATATTTGGCTAATAGTCGTGACTGGGTATATAGCCCCAAAAAATCCACCAATGGATAATGCTGGGAAGAAGGCTAGTGAACATAATGAAAAAGCCATGAATTCTATCTTGTGTGGTCTATCAGAAAAGTTTTTTGTCAAGGTGATGCATTGTGAATTGACAAAATATATTTGGGACAAAATTCAAAACATCTATGAAGGAAATGACAAGGTGAAGAAGGAAAAGATCCAAACTCATAGAAGATAATTTGAGAGTTTGAAAATGAAAGATGAAGAAAATTTTGCATCCTATTTCCTTTGAGTGAATGAAGTTGTCAACACCATTAGAGGAATTAGTGAGAAGGTTGAATAACCAATGATTGTGAAAATTTAGGTTCTAAGGTTTCTCCCCTTATGATTTGATTCCAAGGTCTCTGCAATTGAATAAATGAAGGATCTAGAGAAATTGATGATGGATGAGGTGCATGGGATTCTCACTGCATATTAAATGAGGTCAAAAAAAGAAAAGACAACATGGAAGGAACTTTCAAAGCATCAAAGAAGAAAAAAGGACACAAATTTTCTGATTATTCCAACCATGAATCATATACAGAAGAAGCACAAGTTATGAGAAAGCTAAAATGAGGATCTTCCAAATACAAAGGTAAACTACTCTTCAAATGTTTTAATTTTGGTAGAGTATGACATTTTTCTGCTAAATGTCCATATGAAAAAATGGAATACAATGATAATGAAGATAGTAATGATAAAGAAGAACATAACAATAAAATAAAACCTTATAGACACAAAAGAGGAAAATAATATACTAAGAAGAAGAGTTTCTACTCTAGAGAGGACAATAGCTCGTCTTAAGAAAGTGGTGGATATGTTTATGATATTGACAAGGAATAATTCCTCTTCATAGCCATGGATACATAGTATACTGATAAAGAAAATGAATAAAATTAAAAAGAAAAAATCATATTTAGAAGAAGAAGACATTCATGCGGAAGTGAATCTTGAAGTAGAACTCATTAGTGCCTTAGAAGAAACAAACAACTCAGGGTAAAGAATAAAAATAAGTAAGAGAAATTGCAGAAATATGAAAAGAAATATCATGATATTGATGAAACAAAAAAAAAAACAGTTATCATCATGAAGACTCAACTAGAAAAGGAAAAAATTATAGAAGTGGTGAAAACCCAAGTGAAAGAAAAGGAAGAAAATCATAAGAAGCTAGAAGTTGAAATAGTTTCCTTAAGAAAGGAACTGGAGAAAATAACTGATCAATTGAATAAAAGATTGAATTTTGGAAGAGTACTGAAATCTTATATAATATTATCAGTTTCCAAAGGTCACCATTCATCAAGATAGGTCTTGGCTTCGACGGAAAACAAAAGACCCCTAAGGGATATGCAATCACTAAGGTCACAAAGCTATAAGAAAAGGAAAATTAATAAAGTCCTAAAAGTTATGCCAATATTCTCAAAGAATCCATCAACAATGAAGGAAACAATAGTAAAGGAAATGATAACTATCAGAAATAAGAGTTGTTCCACCAAGAAGACCTTTCAGAAATCGATACCAAAATATCTTTCTTGGCTATTGTTTTTATTGGAATAATTTTGGTCATAAAGCAATAGATTGTATAGCTTATGCAAGAAGTAATCATGTGAGAGATAGAAATATAGGTTCTCACAAAACCTCAAAGGATGATTATGTGAGAAAAAAACTGGAAGTTCTCATGGGTTTTCTAACATAACCTACAATTCATTTTCTCCTCTACTTGATACTGAATGTTATAAGTACAGTAACTATGGGAACATAGCAATTGATTATAGAAGAAACAAAATAAGGTATCCTAAACAAAACAAAGAAGAATATGTTATTACCAAGAATAGAGAAGAATACACAAAGGTGTGGAAAAGGAAGCAAGAATAACTAAAAAAGGAAGAATGTGGACTTGCAATGTATGCTCAAGACAAAGGAAGTCAATGATACACTGATAGTGGATGTTCAAAACACATTACAGGGGATCAGAACAAATTTCTCACCCTAAAGGAAGAAAAAGGAGGTAGTTTTACCTTTTGGGATAATGCTTTTGCAAGGATAGTTGAAAAAGGTACCGTTAGTCTTGATAATGGAAAGACTAAAACACACAATGTCTTGTATGTTGAGGGGTTAAAACACAATATTCTAAGTGTCAGTCAAATGTGTGATCAAGTTACAACCTCACATTTCATTCTAAAGGATATGAGATAAGGAAAGCATGTTTAGGAAGATTAGTGGAAAATGAAAATAAAACCCCGAGCAATGTGTACATTATCAATGAAGTCAAAGGAGAAAAATGATGTATGGGAGAAGTAGAGAAAAGTTGGTTATGGAATAGAAGAATGGGTCATATAAACATTGACAATATAGTAAAACTCAACAATACATAAGTAGTAAGAGATATTCCAAAAATCTCAAAAACCTTGGGACACTATTTGCAAGCCACGTCATCACAAGAAGAAAATGAGAGTTAGTTTCAAAACAAAGGAGTACTCAACATCAAATCAATCGAAACTTGTACACACAAACCTTTGCGGGCCAACAAGTTCACAAATTTAAAATGTGAGAGTTATTTTGTGTTTCTTATTAATGATTACACAAGAATGACATGGGTTACATTTCTTAAAGAAAAATATGAAACATTTGAGAATTTTAAAGCTTTCAAATCCCTAGTTGAAAATGAGACTAATTTAAAAATCAAGTTCTTAAGATCAAACAGAGGAGTCGATTTTACATCTTACGAATTTGATGAATTCTGTGAGAAAAATGGAATGAATATGATCCATGTGGATGTTGGTGGCCACCCACCTATTCCACTAATTCAAAATGGTTCCACATCTTGACAATGTTTTTACAGTTTTTCGGGCCCCAATCTTCTGGGGCCGTTTTGAGGCCCTAAATAATGGTTTTTTGGTGCGGTAGTGCCTAGCATGTAAATAAAGATAGATAGTAAGTCAAAAATAATGTCTAATTCTTGGATAGACCTTTCCGATGAGGTACTGAGGGCCCCAAATGGATATTCTATGCAAAAGTTACACCCTAGAGAACTTGATGTATCAACTAACCACATCGAGGACCACAAACCTTTTGGCATTTCATATTCTAGGGTTAGAGTTTTGGATGTTTAGGGTTTTCTCATTAATGATTTATGTTAAAGCTCCTTTTTTGACCTCTTTATAATCATCTTCTTGAAAATGAGCGTAGTGAACACATCTCTCTCTTTAGGGATCAACGACCACCATTAGAGATATCTTGTGTTATTTGCATTTTACATCCTTTTGTATTACATATAATCGTTAATAGAATATGAGCTTAACTATATTACCGTGTTTCTCACAATATCTCTATGTTTCCTTTTTATATCTCTACCTTCATGTTGTTCTTAATATAATCAAGATTAGTGGTGTCAGAGCAATCTTCTCCTTGTTGTTTCTCTATGCATGTCCCCGACGAGGTCAAGCTATCGAGATTTAGGTATCGAATTGGTTGAGCTTGGGGATGAACACTCTTGCCTGCCCATGCAGCCACCCATGGAAAAATAAAAGAGAAATGATGGAGCAATAAATACTATCAAACTCTTTCTCAAGGAATCCCTCATGTGACAGAGGAATGAGATGATGGATAAATTCGCCCATATCCTTCAACAGTTTCCAATAACAACGGAGGCACCTTCCAAAAAATAGTCACTTCATAGGTGCAAGACCCTTTAAGGTACAAGTTAACTTTGATATTCCTTTATCTAAAGGTTGGATAGAGATTGACTATTTGGAAAAATGGTTAAGTTTGATGGAGGTTTATTTCTCTATCCAAAATTTTTCCAACTGTTAAAAAATCACCTTTGTGCTCCTTAAATCCCTTCCCCATGTTAGAGATTGGTGGGATACTTATTGTGAGCAAGATGTCAAAGATGAGTATGCAATTTTTGGTCCAGGGCCCACTTGGGTGGCTTTTGTTGATGCCCTCAAGGAGTAGTACTACCCTGTTGAACACTATGATGACCAATACATGAGATGGAAAAATCTACATCTAGAGAGAAACCAGACGATTCCGAAGTACACCAACATCTTCCATACCTTGCATACAAACATGGGTATTAAAGACTTTGAGAAACACCTGGTCTTGAAGTTTCACAATGGCCTACATAGATACTATTATCAGTCCAAAAGTAACCCTAGACTGTAATAAGGTGAGCTTGGTAACATCAAAAGATTTGTAAATGTAAATGAGCTTTTAAAAGGTCAAATGGATAAGACTCAAAATAATAAGGTTTTAACTCAGAAATCTGGGCTAGCACGCATAAGAAAATGAGGTCTCGATTAGATTCAGTCAGTTGTTTAAGGATAAATATGAGTAGAGGGAAGACTTGGTGAGAAGAATGAACAAGTCTTCTATAAGCATCAGGCCTTCTAGCATCTAGGTGAAGAAAAAGATCAGTCACAAGATCCTCTTTAAACTAAACTTTAACACCCTGAAAACATTTATAGTAGCATCAAAATCAAACATCCATTATAATACTCCTATAACATCTCACAAGGATCCTCCATTAATGAGCATTCAGAGTAGAAGAAATAAGAAAATGAAGAGAAGCTGACTTCCATTAATAAAAAATTCTCAAGTCCAATACATAACTAGAGCATAGGCCACTCAGTCAAAAGATTAAAACTCGGGAGCCTCAGCTCTACCATTCAAAACTCCTTCCTCATTTGGATCATGGATTTAAAACAGAAAGGAAAATAAGTAGCTGGAGGTGTGAGCTGGCCCATCTTCACATCAGGTTCTCCAACAACAACTATCAATCGAACACCTATGCTAATAGCTATTAACAAACTGTTATAAAATAGGAAAGTGTTGGTGACTAATCCAAGCAATATTTGAACTAACTTGATCCTCTTGTTGATGTGCATCTCCCTATATGCCAAGTGTACTGTAGAGGTGGTAAGTTGTTATCAATCTTCCAGCTACTATCTTAGCCATTATCCACATCATCAGCCACCTAAAAGAGTGTTGAATTCAAATCCTTGATTCCAGGTGCTAATAGGTAGCTCCATTCTGGTGTATCTCTGCACAAACTTTGTCTCTGCCAGGTATTCGATAGAGAATTTAGGTAGCTCACTGTAGAATACACAATGCCCAAGAGATTTGGCAGCACACTGCACTCTGCACATCCATACATGAAAACAGTGGAACGAGTGGGAAATGGAGAACATAATCATATATATCATGGATACATTTAGTTTTTCAACACCTGTATAATCTTTCAACAACACTACATTGACATCTCATCATGGTACCTGCACATGCATCCTACAAATCAGGCATTTGCAATTTCACTGAGCATCGAACAACTGGAATGTTGGCTTAATTTATGGCTTGACTTTGAGTTGAATGTGCATCTAGCATGTAGGATGGTATGACATGTAAACATGACTCGGAATTGGCATATGTGATATAGCTTAGGTTTGAGGGAATTTAGAAGTAATACACTTAAGTGCACACACCCTTTTTTATTTTGTTTTATTTAATAAATATACATAATAAACATAATTCATAAACTACAAAATAGTTTAGAAAAACATTGTATATATATATATATATATATATATATATATTTAATAAAAACATTTTTTTTAATAATAAAAGTGTTTTTATGACAAACTTATCATAAATATTTGACAGACTTCAATAAGGATTTCTAACCATTTATTTGTAGGTCAAGAGGATGAAGCCAAAGGATTTATGGGAAAAAATAATCAACGGGAGCTTGATGAATAATCTGAAGGTTAAGGACACTGGCCAAAATACTTAAGAAAACAATAAATCAAGTAGAGAGTGATGAAAAAACTCTCAAAGATACCAGTGCATTTTGATTGCTAGCATCTGGCTCCAACTAGGATGGAGACCTCCCTGCGAGGATCCAAGAACCTAGTAGTTCCAGTTGCTTTATCTGTTGGGCTATGGAGTCATCTGGCCTGTGAAACCAATCTCTGAAAACTCTCAATATCTGTGCAACTGATCTCTGTATACCTTCAAAAACATCCTTTATTCACACAAGATGACTGATATTTCTGTTGTAAACTAGAAGAAAATAAATGCTCTGGCAATGAGCTTATTTTCTACCCTAATCTACTCTAACCATCTTTGCAATTGGTTAGGTAAATGTTGCCTTCCATAACAACCATTCAAGAAATTTTAAAATTGAAGAAACCTCATCTTTGTCACTGATCAACAACTGATGTTTGAAATGTAACAACACTAATAAGAGTTTATTCAAGAAACCATACTCACCCGAACATGATGATAGAAAGATCAAGTATGCATGCTCCAAAGCATTTGAAAAGTGCAACTCTATGTATTCATCGACGGGGTCATGAAACTGAAATCAATGCCTGATTAATTTATGAAAGGTTACCTTCATTGTTTCAAAGTTGTTGACAGTTTGTGTGATGTCTTTCGCAAGCATACTTGATTGAATGACAAACACAGGAATTTGTGGGTTGAATAGCTATTTCGTAACTCCAGAACCACCTATTGGTTGATGGATGATCATCTCTGCATATACCGTGGGGATAGTATGTTGATCATACACCTGGTTTTTATTAAGATAGGGTTGTTCATTGATTGGTGATGGATAAAATATTAGATTTATATGAAAATCCATTTCAATACCTCCATAGCATTTATAAGGATCATGATCATAATCATCATCTACAAGAATAGTTCTAATAGGTTCCAAACAAATTATAGAAAAAATATGTTTATCACCATCACTGGTATTTCCATCAAAAATAGGTTGTCCATAACAAACCTTTGACTCTTGACATTCAGAATGTCTTGTTTCAAGATGCTTTCTAACAAAAAAGTATTCATTACCAAAGTGTTTGTCAACAACAAGATGATCTTGGTCAATGTTTGAGACAGTGACTTCCTCCGAGGCAAGGCTGTCAAATATACCTACTTCGAGGACCAAATCATCCACTATATTTTCTTCATAGGGACAAAAAATAAAATCTGCCTCATGTTCAAAGTTGACATGATGTTGACTTAGAATCCTGCCATAGAATCGGAGGTTCTCCTCCACTTCCTTAGCATCTATGGATAATTTTGATAAAGATGTAGATTTTCTTTCCCTGAGATAATAAACAAGGTCAGAGTGTTGAGACACTATGTAATACACCATGGCAACAGTATAAGAAGGTTTAATTTCCAAGGGAAGGCTACAATACAAGTTGTGAAACCTTCGATTAAAAGCAGACAAAACCTCATTTTTTCCTCTTCTCAAAGTAGTGAACTCATTTATAAGGCAGTGATCAAATGAATTTCTCTCTCCCCAGTATTTTAAAAAGGTGTCATATAGTTCATCCCATGAACCAATGGAAGCAACTTCCATATTCTTGAACCACAAGGCAGCATATCCAATCAAATATTTAGAGAAAATCCTCATGATAATATCTTCATGCAAGATTTCTAGATTATCGATGAAGTCTTGAAAGGGTGACAGATTCTCTTCTCCTGTAGTGTTATTTTTTCCAGAAAAATTTGGTAGGTAGTCTAAAAATACGAGAGGGTAAGGATGAAGAAGGGATGGCAACTTTAAAGGTCCAAACATTTTTCCCCTCACCTTAACTGGAAGTCAGTGGACTGCTGAACACTAGAAGGCTGTTGGTAAAGGCCAGAGGAGTTGGTAGCCTAAACAGAATCAGTTTTATTATTTGCAAAAGGACAATAATCATTTGGTGCATGTTGAATTTCAACAGGCTGGTTATTAACAACAGAGGGAAAGTTTGAAGGTAATAAATCAACTTTGAAATCTAGATAAGGGAGAGAATCGTACGGTTCATACTAATTAAAAAAATGTTTATGAACCTCATCTTCTTCAGGTGTTTGAAGTGGATGGATATCCTTAACATCAATGACATAGGAAGGGGGTAAATCTACTTGTTTGAAAAAGGAATATGCAAGAGTAGGTTGGTGGTCTTTAGAGTATACAAAGAAGATTATGATTCTCCTAATGTGTGCAAGGAAATTCAAGAAAGAATGAAAGATAAAGAGCACAAGTTCCAGAAAGAAATTTAGAACTTGATACCTGAACTTGCTTCTACCTTCCATTTATGTCCAAGCTTGTTCCCACAGTGGAGTATTCCAATAGGTTCATCTTCATGGATTCACCAAGTAGATGATTACAGTCAATTTTCTGTATCCCTCTCTTGTCTACCATCAAGAGCTAGATCTATGTCTTTCTTCCCAGGTAACTCTTCAATCTGCTCAAATCCATCCCCGAAAATGGTGCCAATTATGTTACCATTCCAAAAGTCACCCTAGACTGTAATCAGGTGCACTTGGTAACATCAAAAGATTTGTAAATGTAAATGAGTTTTTAAAAGGTCAAATGGACAAGACTCAAAATAATAAGGTTTTAACTCAGAAATCTGGGCTAGCATGCACAAGCAAATGAGTTCTTGATTAGCTTCAATCATTTTTTTAAGGATAAATATGAGTAGAGGGAAGACTTGGTGAGAAGATTGAACAAGTCTACTATAAGCATAATTCCTTCTAGCATCTAGGTGAAGAAAAAGATCAGTCACAAGATCCTCTTGAAACTAAACTTTAAAACCCTGAAAAACATTTACAGTAGCATCACAATCAAACATCCATTATGATATTTCTATAACATCCCACAAGGATCCTCCATTAATGAGCATTCAGAGTAAGAAGAAATAATAAAATGAAGAGAAGATGACTTCCATTAATAAAAATTTATCAAGTCCAATACATAACCAGAGTATAGGCCACTCAGTCAAAAGATTACAACTCGGGAGCCTCATCTCTACCATTCGAACCTCCTTACTCATTTGGATCATGGATTTATAACATAAAGGAAATAAACAGTTGGAGGTGTGAGCTGGCCCATCCTCACATCGGATTCTCCAACAACAACTATCAATCGAACACCTATGCTAACAACTATTAACAAACTGCTATAAAATAGGAAAGTGTTGGTGACTAATCCAACCAATCTTTGAACTAACTTGATCCTCCTGTTGATGCGCATCTCCCTATATGCCAAGTATCCTATAGAGGTGGTAAGTTGTTATCATGCTTCTAACTACTATCTCATCCATTCTCCACATCATCAGCCACCTAAAAGAGTATTGAATTCAAAATCCTTGATTCTAGGTGCCAATAGGTAGTGCCATTCTAGTGTATCTCTGTGCAAAATTTGTCTCTTCCATAAATTTGGTAGCGAATTTAGGTAGTGATACACAACACCCAAAAGAGTAGGTAGTGCCCAGGAAATTTACAGCACCCAGGAGAGTTGGTAGTGTCCAGGAGAAAACATAGCATCCAAGAGAAATCACAGCGCCTAGGAGATTTGGCAACGCATTGCACTCTGCACATCCATGCATGAAAATGGTGAAAGTGGAAAGAAATGGGGAACATAATCATATATATCATGGATACATTTAGATTTTCAACACCTATAGAATCTTTAAACAACACTGCATTGACATCTCATCATGGCACCTGCGAATGCATCTTGCAAATCAAGCATTTACAATTTCACTGAGCACTGAACAATTGGAATGTTGGCTTAATTTATGGCTTGAATTTGAGTTGAATGCATAGCTAGCATGTAGGATGATATGACACATAAACATGACTCAGAATTGACATATGTGATATATCTTAGGTTTGAGGGAATTCAGAAGTACGACACTTAAGCACACACACCCTTTTTTATTTTGTTTTATTTAATAAATATATATAATAAACATACTTCATAAACTACAAAATAGTTTAGAAAACATTGTGTATATATATATATTTAATAAAAAAATTGTTTTTTATAATAAAAGTGTTTTTATGACAAACTTATAATAAAGATTTGACAGACTTCAATAAGGATTTCTAACCATTTATTTGCAGGTCAAGAGGATGAAGCCAAAGGATTTATGGGAAAAAGTAATCAATGGGAGATTGATGAATAATCTGAAGGTTAAGGACACTGGCCAGAAGACTTAAGAAAATAATAAATCAAGTAAAGAGTGATGAAAACACTCTCAAAGATACCAGTGTGTTTTGATTGCTAACAGGTACATCCAAAGAAATATGTATTTATTAGAGATCTCCTTACTAGGAGTTGCTTACCGATATGTTATCAAGATCAAGAAAATGTTCAAGAAAAAAAATAAGCGGGATTTCAGTTCTCCAAGCCCATCACAACAGAAGCATGGTAAAGGTACCCCCAACTCCTAGAGAAAAGGACATAGAAAGGATGACCAACCCCTAGACAACCAATCCAAGCCACAATCAAATAAGAGCTAACAAGAAACTCAAGGACATTGGAAAGTGGTGTGAGTTCCACAAAATCCATTGGAAAAACACTGATGAATGTCGCACCAAACAATCATTGTTGTCTGAGATGAAAGCCTCAGAGTTGGATGTCGTCTCAAAATATAATTTAGAACCAGATAAGGGAAAATGGATCATTGACATAGAACCCAGTGTCACCATTGCTACCACAAAAGTC
>JASDQU010188699.1:0-20377 GCA_032191745.1 Picea mariana | reverse complement strand
GACAAAGATATTTTTTTCTCATTGTCACAACAAGGATATTTTCATCACATTTTGACAAAAGGATATTTGCATCACATTGTAACGATGATGCTATGTTTATCACATTGAAACGACAAGGGTATGTTGGTTACATTGTGAAAAAAACACTATGTTTGTAACATTGCGATGACAAGGCTATGTTCATCACATTACGATGAGAAGGCTTTGTTTGTCACATTGTGAAGACAAGGCTATTTTTGTCACATTGTGATGAAAGGATATTTGCGTCACATTGCGACTACAAGGCTATGTTCTTCACATTACAATGATAAGGCTTTGTTCATCACATTGCAACAATAAGGCTATGTTTGTCACATTGTGACAACAAGGCTATGCTCGTCATATTGCAACATAAAGGCAATGTTTGACACATTGCGACATTACTATGTTTGTTAGATTATGATGCTACTATGTTAATCACATTGAAACATTATCATGTTCGACCATGTTCATCATATTGCAAGGAGAAGGATATGTTTGTCACATTGTGATGACAAGGCTATTTTCATAACATTGCGACAACAAGGCTATTTGCGTCACATTGCAACAACAAGATATTTGTGTCACATTATGATGATGAGTCTATGTTCATAAAATTATGATGACAAGGCTATGTTCATCACATTGCAACAAAAATTCTATGTTGGTCACATTGTTAGGATCTGATCCTAACCCTTCTTCATGGGTCATTAGTTAGTAGGATATGTTTTCTATTTAATAAAGGAAAACATTAGTTAATAAATCCTAATAAATAAAGGAGAATAAGTCAATGTAAGAAGACCTAATAGAAGCTTCCGCTTCTAGAAATATCTTCCCCTAGAAGTTTCCTTGGAAGGTAGAATTAGTATCAATAAGAGTAGGAGGCATTCGATATTTTTGTATTGGATATTATTGTAATAGAGTTATGCTTTGTTGGAGGTTTCCCCCTCAAAGAGGCAAGTGAACATTGTGATCGTTACTAAAGGTGCTCTTTCTAGTGCTATTCTGGTGTTATTCTAGTATTTTTCTATCTATATCATTGTTGTTCTTTCATTGCTTGCTAAATATTTATGTTCTACATATTATATTACATATGGAATATTGCAAGTGGTAGCAAATCTCTTTCCTAGGAAAGAACTTGTGGGGTAAAATGTTTTCAAGGTAGAAACGTATTTCAACATATTTAAGCTACAAAGATATGTCGTTATGCGCATAAACCTGCAGTTGGGGAGTAATAAAAATAGGAAATACAAGTGGTTCTTAATCACACATCTGTTGACCACCCTTGTAACCCTTGCAGAAACACTCCCTACTGACATTTTTTATTATTGAGAATCTGTAAATTCAACCACTATAGAAGTATTGAGAGAGGAGTATAACTTTGAGGAGTAAAACAAAAAAAGGAACAGGGCCTAACCAAACCCTTATTTGTGACCTATTCCATTGGATTCCTCTCTTCATTTTGATCATAGTGGCACCCTTCACATTTAAGCCTCCCCTCGCCCATGGGCCCAACCCTTTCTGGGATGCCATTATTTGAGATCTATCCCATTGGATCCCTCTCTTTGTCTTGATCACCATGGTACCTATCAATTTTTGTGGTCCATATTTCCATCCATCCACCTCACCTGCTACCCAATCCTCCATCATGCCTACCACCTACTATCATAGACAAAAAGACACAACCTTTAGGATGTCACTCCTAGAGGACCAAATTACTACCATGCGTATGGATTTCCAAGCCGCCTTAGCCCAACAACTCCAACATCTGACGCAACTCATCAAGGGTAATAATGTTGATCCCAATTCTACCAACCCAAAATATTCCCAGTATGATCATACGTAGTCATCCCACTCTCCTTCAGGTTCCACACATTCTTTGAACAAGGTGCCTAAATTTGACATGCATAAATTCGATGGATCCAACCCAACATGGTGGGTTTCTCAAATGGAACAATATTTCCTTCTCCATGATATTAGGGATGGTGAGACCAAACTCCATGTATTGGATCTATACCTAGATCACGAAAGATGGTAGTAGTGGTAGTGGCATAAGAAATATTATCCTAGACTCCCCACTTGGAACATGTTCACTAAAGTAGTTTATTCCCGTTTTGATAGGGAATCAAAATTTTTGGGTAGGATCACTAAGTTTCACCGAACTGGATCATTCACAGACTTCATTATGGAATTTGAATAGTTGGATATCCAAATCGAGGGTTTATCTGATGAATTTTACGTTGAATTTTTTATTAGTGGATTAAAGGAATCCATCAAGGCTCATGTGAGCATGCATCATGCCACTACTAGGTTGCAGACATTCCAATAAGAAAAAGAAGTTGAGACCATCCTTTAGGATCCACCCCTGATGGATGCTTTCCCCAATATTCCTTTCCACGGGGATAACCTATCTCTGGCACAAACCTTGAATGTCCAAAAGGTATCTTCAATAGAAAAGGTGGAACATCGCAAGCAAGGACTTTGCTATTAATGCGATGAAAAGTATTCACTGGGACATAAATGTAGGGAACAAAATTTCTTCCATATTGATGCATCAACTTCCTATTCTTATGAAGACATACCATTAGATGAATATCTTGACCCAGAATATACTCAACGAAGTATTCATGTTGAAGATTTTGTTGCCTCCCCTGTGGAACCAACAAAACTTGTCATATCTCTTCATGCCCTCTTGGGTATTTCGGCCCCACATACAATGAATATAAAGGGATACATCAAACATAGGTTGGTTGTGGTGTTTATTTATAGCGGTATAACTCATACTTTTATTCATCGCAAGATTTTTGAGGAGATCTACTACTTTGTCTTCGATATTTCTAATTTTCATATTTTCGTCGCTAATGATGGTACGATGAAGTGTGGGGGTAGCTTTGAGAATTTAAATCTCCAAAATGGGATATTATCATCTAAAAACCCACATGTTCTCTATTTACATGGGGGCCTGTGATATAGTATTGGGTTTGGAATGGCTTCGCACTGTGGGACCGTTCAGAATGGATTATCATGAGTTACATATGAGCTTCACCCAGGAGGATCTCTGTGTAATGTGTGTATTTTCCATTGTATATTTTTTTTTATTTTATTGAAAATATGTTTGTAGTAAAATAATGTACAAGTTTAAAATCTACATTTGGTATCATAGCTTTGTGGGATTTAGGGGGATGCCTTTGTGTTGAAGGGTTTGTCTTGAGATTGTGATAATCATTGTTACAGTGGGAGATCTGTGGTATTGATTTTTCGGGTGAAAAAAATGGCGAGTAGTTCAAAAATTGAGATTGAGAAGTTTAATGGGAAATGTTTTGAGGTGTGGAATCTCAATATGGAATATCTATTGGTGGAAAAATATTAGTGGATCACAGAGGATCCAAGTACTTCACCTACATGAACTTTAGCAGATGACTGGACTGAAAGCGAAGAGAAAAATTTGACTATGTCTCTCAGATTCAATATTACTAAATGTGTCAGAGGAACCTACAACCAAAGATTTATGGGATAAGTTTGGGAGTTTGTATCATTCTAAGTCCCTAGTAAATAACTATTCATGAGAAAGAAGCATTATAACCTCAGGAAGAGATATGGAGACTTGGTGGTAGAGCATTTGAACGCCTTCAATATTGTGGTAGGTCAATTAGTATATTTTGATATTAAAATTTGATATGAAGATAAGTGTATCAGTTTATTATGCTCTTTAACAGACTCGTGGGATAGTCTGGTTGTGGCCATAGGTAGTAGTACAACTACCCTAAATTTTAATGAAGTGGTCTCATCCTTATTGTCGAAGGAGATGAGACAAAAGAACACAAAAGGATAGAGCACACATGCATTATTTGCAAGATGAAACTCCCAAGAAATAAATATATATAATTCCTCAAGTGGGAGATATAAGTCTAAGGGAATATCTAAGTCTCCTAGAAATTTTGTAAAGGTACATTGGAGATGTGGAAAAGAAGGGCACTACAAGAAGCAGTGTAGATCCAAAGTTGAGAAAAATAAGGGATCTGAAGAATCTCCTTCTATAGGAGAAAAGACCTCCAAGGAATAATGAGAGGATGTGTACTTGGCTTCTTCAATAACATATGTAGATCATGAGGCGTGGTTGGTTGAATCAGGTGCATCCTTTCATATGACTCCCCATAGGGAGTGATTATGTGAATATGAAAGGTATGATGGAGGAAATGTTTTCCTAGGTGTTTACTCGACAACTAGAATCATAGGTCGAGGAAAATTCAAGTTGACGCTCATATATGGAAGGCTTATAACACTACCTAGTGTTATGAACATCCTAGGATTGTCCAAGTATTTTATTTCTGTAAGAAAAATGGATGATGAATGGGTAAAAACAAGATTTGAAAAGGAATCCTACAGAATGGTTCAAGGAGAAATGGTGCTACTGAAAGGAATTTGGTTTGTAACTCTGTATAGGATGCAAGGAAGCACTACTAATTATGGGTGTAATAATTCCATTGTTCTTGATATTGGAGTTGATGAAGAAATAACTCCTATAGTCTTTGGAGAAAAGGTTATTTAGTGGCATCAAAGATTGGGGTATATCGGAGAGAAGGGTCTTCAACTACTACATGGTAAAGGTATGGTTGAAGGTATGTATAAATTCTATATATATTTTGATTTCTATGAACATTGTGTATATGGGAAGCAAAATCGGGTAAGATTCCCCTTTGGTGGAATGAGGGCAGAATGAATTTTACATCTAGTTCACATTGACGTGTTTGGATTTGTGTCGGTTCCATCATTGGGAAAATCTATGTAATATGTCTCATTTATAGATTAATTCTCAAGGAATACTTGGATATATTTTCTCAAGAATAAATATGAAGTCTTTGATAGGTTTAAAGAGTTTAATGCTCTTGTTGAGAATCAACTAGAGAAAATAATTAAGGTGCTGAGGATAGATAATGGAAGAGAGTTTTGCGGGAATGAATTTGAAGAATTTTGTAAGAAGTGTGGTATAGAAAGGAAAAATACTACTCCATACACACCTCATCATAATGGAGTTGCAGAAAGGATGAACATAACACTGATTGAAAAAGCAAGGTGCATGCTCAGTGGTGTCGGGTTAGGGAAAAAATTATGGGCGAAGGAAATGGGTACTGCATGTTACCTGGTAAATAGATCACCCTCATCAGCATTGGATGACAAGACTCCACGCGAGGCATGGACTGGTAAGAAACCTTCTCTCACACATAGCAAGGTATTTGGTTGTGAGGCCTATGTTTATGTTCCAAAGGAAAACATGAGTAAGCTAGATAAGAAGGATGAAAAGTGTATCTTTATTTGGTATAAAGATGGTCTCAAAGGTTATAATCTTCGAAACCCAGAAAGTAATAATTTTATGTATAGATGAGATGTGTTATTTAGATAAATGAAGGATGTTGTTAAACAATAAGTCCTACCAAGTAACGATCCAAATGGATCTTGAAAGGATCAAAAATAAAATTTTCGAAATGCTCAATAAAACAACATGATCACGAATTTTTCATCGCAATATTTTCAACAGCGCAAACAGATCGAAAAACGGAGTCCGTATGCAAAATTTATTGTAATCTGAAGTTTGGATCAAACAGGGAAAAAGTCAACTAGTCAAGGGACACATGGAATCTTTTGCTTGTGACATGTAGAAGATTATAAATTAGACAAGTGGAAGGCATAAGGTGATGACATGTGGTATCACTAGGTCATGACAAGTGGCAAGGCTTCATGATGACAAGTGTCAAATTTTTGATAGTTCATGCGGCAAAAGATTGGTCAACCATGGGCTGACACATGGTCCAATCCAAGGGTGCCACATTTCATCATGGTCAAGGCCTTAAAAAGGTCAAAGTTATATTGTTGGACTCCATGGGATTTTATCCCATGACATGCCTCATCAAATGACTTAAGCACAATGAGCTGGCCAAAAAGGGAGAATTACTACTTTAGAGAAAAAAAAACACTTTTCAGAAATATAAACTTAAGCACCTTTTTCAGCTAAGGGAGGTGTGCCCCTTAGCACTAGGACACATGTCCCTCATATGATCACATAAGGGGGGAACGTGCCCTAAATGGGGGCTTAAGCATATTTGTTTCCAAATTTTGCGTTTTGACCTTATTTTAGTGGATTTTTAGCTGATTTTTAGTGATTTTTTAGGATTTTTGGCCCTCTGAAGGGGATTTGAGCCCAATTTGAGGCCATAAAGTTGGGGATAAGTTGGATTTCGACCCCCAACTCAGAATATATATAAACAATAGGTTTTTGACAGTCCAAACAACTCCAGAACATGAGAAATGTTGTAGAATTGTGTAGCCAAAGAAAATTTTATGCAGGGAAGCCATTGGGCCAATTTCCGGAGCTACGCTCAACCGTTTTCAGTGCAGTCAGTTGCGTTGAGTTATTGAGATCGATAAGAACACAAAAATACTAGTTTGTAATCCATTTGACATTTTATTATGTTATTTTGGAGAATTGAAGAGAAATAAGAAAGCCTCACCCAAAGAGACAAAGGCCCGGAGATGTAGGCAATCTTGTCGAACTATGTTAACAACTTTGTTTTTATGGTTTGTTGATTATTTGTGCTTAATTTAATATATGCATTTCTTATTATGGATTCCATGTAATATCACTAATTCTTCCTCTTTCTTGAATTCCTAAATGGTTAATGAACTCATGCTTTAAAAACTTAACCAAGTCTTTAAAAGATCACTTCGGATCAAGTGGTATTAGAGCAGGTTGACAGTTGGTTTTTTATTTTGGATGATTACCAGAGAAAAGTTGAATCACGGTGAAGGTGAGATTGTTTAAGAGAATCCTGATATTGGATCGAGAAAGAGAACTTCTCAAAGTGAGAAGATGGCATCGGAAGAGGGACTTTCTCATACAGAGATAGAGTTTCAAAAGACTTTATTCGCTATGTAGGAGATGGTAAAGTTTATATATGATGATTACTTGGAGTGGAAGAGACCGATTCTAGGTGAATATTCAAAATTAAAAAGTGAAGAAGGAGAGGATCCTCCTAAACCTCCTCCTTCACCTCCTTCTTCTCCATCAACTTCTTCTTCTTCAAGTACAAGCTCCAAATTCACTGCAAGAAAACATTCCCATAAACATAAAAATGATATGCCTTTACTTAATCTTGATGTGAAGTTTGAATTACAAATGTATGATGGTGAAGTCAATGTAGAGAGTCTTGATAACTGGGTCAGACATATGGAAGTTTATTGTATTTTTCAACAAATCAAGGATGAGGCAACTCAAATCAAGTTGGCATCACTTCATCTTGCAGGAACATCACTCATCTAGTGGAAAAGAAAGTTGCAAAATGGAACGCAACGAGTGGGTAATGTATCTCCATCATGGAAAGTTTTTGTTTCTGCACTTAAAAATAAATTTTATCCTTTGGGTTATAAAGAGAATTCTTTAATTGAATGGAAAGGTCTTAAACTAAGAAAGGGAAAAACAGTGCAAGAATACACAAATGAATTTCGTAAGATGGCATTAATGTTAGACATTCCATTACATACCCAAGAAACTCTTATGAAGTCTATAGGAGGTTTACCTGCACACATTTGTAACACTCTATTTATGTTTGGACCTACTAATCTTGATGAGGTTTCTATTCAAGAAAAAAACAATTGAGGTAGGGTAAACAAGAGTTGGTGTATCAGGGGAATCGTCTTCAAGAAAAGAAGACAAAAGGAAGGGGAATGGCAAGAAAGAAAATTCAGTGGCAAGAAAGGAAGAGAATCTATCTTGTAAACATTGCAAGAAAGAAGGGCATGATGATGACCATTGTTGGAAATTGCATCTCGAGAGGAGACCAAAGTGGTTCAAAGAGAGGAAAGGGAGGCAAACAGTTGCAACAACAACATGGCAAATAGACTTGGGATCAGATTCAGGTGATGAGTTTAAAATTATAGCAGTTGGGTTGACAGGTAAAATTGGTGATGGATATGATTCTAGAAGTAAATTGTTTCACATAAGGGTCATAATGAGGAATACTAAGGTCAACACATCGATAGATAGTGGATCTCAATCTAACTTTATTTAAGAGGAAGTGATTAAACAATTGGGATTAAAACCTTAGATGAATCATAAACCTTAATCACTTAAATGGATAAGCAGCAATCATAAATTGCACATAACAAAGCAATGCACTTTAAAGATTACAATTTCATCAAAATTTGTGGATGAGGTAATGTGTGATGTGGTGCCACTCGATGAATGTAGAA
Source organism: Picea mariana (assembly GCA_032191745.1). Lineage (NCBI taxonomy): Eukaryota > Viridiplantae > Streptophyta > Pinopsida > Pinales > Pinaceae > Picea > Picea mariana. The sequence goes on along the minus strand of JASDQU010188699.1, from coordinate 12,115 downwards.
GGAAAAGTGGAGAAATACAAAGCTTGGTTAGTAGCAAAAGGTTATTCCCAGGTTGATGGAATTGATTTTGGTGAGATTTTTTCTATTGTTAACTTCTATAAGATTTTTTTTATGTGATGTTGCTACATTTGATTTTGAAGTAGAACAAATGGATGTGAAGATAGGATTCCTACATGGGGATCTGGAAGAATAAATCTATATGAAGGAGCCATAAGCCTTTGTTGTGAAGGGAAAGAAGGAGATGGTATGCAAGATGAAAAAGTCCCTGTATGGTTTGAAACAATCACCAAGGATGTGGTATAAAAAATTTGATACTTATATGTTGGGACTTGGCTTCACAAGAAGAAAAGAGGATAACTATGTGTATTTTAAATTAATTGGCGATCATTTGATTTATTTGGTCTTGTATGTGGATGACATGTTGTTGATAGGAAACAACAAGGAGATTATCTAGGATGTGAAAACTTAGTTTTCCTCTAAATTTGACATGATGGATCTCAATGCTTCAAATTTTATTTTGGGCATGGAAATTAAAAGAGATCGGAAAATGAGGAAACTTTGGTTAAATCAGAGAAAATATATCAAGACAATATTGCATAGGTTTAATATGGAGGAATTTAAATCAGTCAAGGTCCCTATTCCTGTTGGTGTAAAGTTATCTATGGATGAATGTCCCAAGACACATGAAGACAAGGAGGACATGTCTCGTGTTCCATATGCGAGTGCAGTTGGCAGTTTGATGTATGCAATGGTCTATACTAGACCGAACATTGCACATGCAGTGGGATTTTTTAGCAAGTATATGTCAAAACCAAAGAAGGAGCATTGGACAACAATAAAAATGGTTTTCGGGCATTCGCGTGGCATTTCTAGCTATGGATTGTGCTACCAAGGAAGACTAGGATTGGACAGATTTTTGGAAATAGATGGCTTTGTGGATGTAGAGTGGACTAGAGATATGGATCGTAGGATATCTACAAGAGGGTACATGCTTAACCTATTTAGAGGAGCAGTCAATTGGATGAGAAAAATACATGTTGTAGTGGAACTTTCAACTACAGAAGTTGAATACATGGAAACCACTCATGCAAGTAAGGAATCAACATGGTTACAAATATTGTGTTCAGGTATTGGATTGGTAAACCAAGCTATAAGGATATATTGTGACAGTTAGAGTGCAATTTTTCTAGCGAAAAACCCAACTTATCATTCAAAGACAAAGCATATTGATATTCAATATCACTTTGTAAGAGACATGGTTCAAGAAAAGAAAGTGTTGATTATGAAGGTGGACACGTTGAAAAATGTTGAAGATTCATTAACAAAATCTGTGAGCACTGAGAATTTCTCTTGGTGTGGAGGATCCATGGGTGTTGCTACCCTGGATTGTTGACTATTTAACCCTGTAACCCCTTGTATGCAAAGAAAACAATAAGTGGGAGAATGTTGGGTATGTATTATATTATTTGTGCATAGGGGGGTTTGAGGGGGGGTTCGTTAGAACCCCCCTTCGGGGGTTGCATGGGTTTGAAGGAAGTGCCCCAGAGAAAAAAAAAATCTCAAGAAACATGTCGCATTTTTCCTCGTTTTTCATGTCACCTCAATTTTCATGTCCTTTGTTGGGCGGTTTTTCGGCACATGGTTTTTCCTGATGGTTTTCTATTTCCATTTAAGGAATTAGGGTTGTTGACTAATCCAGGTCATTGGGTTATGATTTTGGATGTCGTTGGATTCTATATGTATATTGTATTGTAAATAATGTATCACTATGAATGAATATAGAATATACTGGTTTTCCTGGTTTGGGTTTCCATGGGAAAAATCTTTGTGCAATGTGTGTATTTTCCATTGTATATTTTCTATTCTTTTATTGAAAATTTGTTTGCAGTCAAATATTGTGCAAGATTAAAATCTACAAACGTCAGTTACGTGTAGAACTATCAAGGAAGGGTTGATCAAGTGGAAGGACATATCACTAGAGGATGTGACCTGGGAACCAGTGGCCATACTCCAACAATTTTGACGCCTTTATCCTTGAGGACAAGGTTGTTTTTGAAGGGGGAGGGAATGTTATGATCCGATCCTAACCCCTCTTCATGGGTCATCAGTTAGTAGGATATGTTTTCTATGTAATATAGGTCAACATTAGTTAATAATTCCTAATAAATAAAGGATAATAAGTCAATGTAAGAATACCTAATAGAAGCTTCCACTTCTAGAAATATCTTCTTCTAGAAGTTTCCTTAGAAGGTAGAATTAGTATAAATAAGAGTAGGAGGCATTGTATATATTTTCCTTGGAGATTATTGTAATAGAGCTCTATGTTGTCGGAGGTTTTCCCCTTGAAGAGGCAAGTGAACATTGATATCATTAATAAAGGTGTTCTTTCTGGTGTTATTTTGGCGTTACTCTGGTATTGTAATAGCTATTTCATTATGGTTCTTCCATTTCTTGCTAAATATTTATGTTCTCCATATTGTGATACATCTGAAATATTGCATGCATTGCGACGACAAATCTATGTTGGTCACATTGTTACAATAAGGCTATGTTCATAACATTGTGACGACAAGGCTATGCTCATCACATTGAGATGAGAACGACTTTTTTGTCACTTTGCGATGATAAGGCTATTATCATCACATTGCGACGACAAGGCTATTTCATCACATTGCAATGATGAGATATTTGCACCACATTGCAATGACAAGGCTATGTTCATCACATTAGGATGACAAGGCTATGTTTGTCACATTGTGACGATAAGGCTATGTTCGTCACATTACGACAATGAGACTATGTTCGTCACATTGGAATGACAGGGCTATGTTTGACACATTCTGACATTACTATGTTTGTGAGATTGTGATGTTACTATGTTCGTCACATTGCAACATTTTTATGTTCGTCATGTTGCAATGTCCAATTTTGTTCATCATATTGCAATGTCGAGTTATGTTTGTCACATGACACATTTTCTTTATGTTCGACAGATTACAAAGGAAGTTTTGACCAATGTGTTGATGAGTGTTTATGACACACCATCAACTAGAAGGGAATAGTCTGGTCCATTGTTGTCTAAATAACCTAATCCATTTGGAATAACTACCCTTGACAGGTTTAACGACTCTGTTAGCCGATAAAGGGATCTAATCTAAACTATGGAAATAAAATAACTAACTATGCATTAATGAAGAACTATTATATACATTCACTATTCTCTCTTTTATATATAACATATACAAATAAACACATGCAAGATTTATGAGAAACCTTGTAAACTAATATTGTACAAGAGAACCGAATCTTAGGAAAAATTAAACAGATTTAGAACATACTATTAATCTAATTTTAACATTGAAACTAAAATGGAAAATAAATGAATGTAAATAATAATGTTTTAACTTAAATAAACAAAGTATTTAAGCATAAATGTTAAGTTACATTCACTTAATATAAATCAAAATGAATAAAAATCATTAACCTATAACTGGCCAATATTTGAAGAAAACGTTTGGTTGTGCCTTCCTATATAACGTTGCTCCAACAACCTGTCTGTTAAGAGAAATCTATAGGAGAAGGTTGTATAATTATAATATTGTGATAGTGTTCGGATAAAAATCACTTTGACTGGAAATTTAAATCTTATTTAAAATGTAGAAAGAACAACTTTCAAATCACGCTCCTTAGTGAAGATATAATAGATTAATCGACAATAAGAAAAATTTCAATTGAACACTTATATCTTTACAAATATGAATTACATGAATAAACTCAATATAATACAAGATTTGTATGAAAATAATACAATCACCAAGATCAAGATAATTGGGATAATAGACTATTAAAGATTGACAAAATCAATACATAAATGATATCAATTAATCATGTATTGATAAAACAGACTAAAGTTAATTTAAATCAATGCATAATCAATTACTCAAAGAATATGAAGATATTATAATGAAAACAAAACCATTTTACTCATAGGACAAAAGCCATTAAGCAATTTGGAATTTCATATTCTTCTTCGAAAATACTGGTCCATTCTCCCAAAAATTCCAACCATCCGTTACTCCATTTGAAAAGAAAAAATTTACAAAATAAATACAAAAAATAAAAGATAAAAATCCTCCTCTAAATTTCTTTGATCTCCTCGGGCTCTAAAATTTCTCATATATTTATGCAATGAATGAACAGTCTGGGCATCATTAATAATTTTCTCCACCGGAAATTTTCCTCGTAAAGAAACAAAAATATCTTTCAAATCTCGCATTTGTTTGGGAAAAATCGTGCGCATAAGATAAATGGGTCCATTCTGCAGATGGGTTTTCAACTATTTCATCATATTTATCATGGTTTGGCTGCAATGAGTCCCATAAAATTGTTTGTCTATTCTTGAACGCATTTCCAAATCTTATATGTTGTTGCTCATAAATTATTTGCAAAAATCCAATGTTATTTTTGGATCAATTATCTTGAACGTATTTAGATAAGAAAATCAAGACATGATCAAATCCATACCAAATATCTGATAATAAAAACCCGCGAAACAAAAATAAACCAATTTAATAACCTAAATATAAAAATTCTGAATAAAACAAAATCTAGAACAATAAAATTAAAATGAATTTAAACTAAAAGCTAACTATAGGTTGTAAACAAATATTGTTTATATTTTCCTTTCAAATATGATCTTAAAATTCTAGAAGCTTCAAGTTGATGGAGAGGAGAAAAATATTAATTTTGAGTTTTCACAAAATCAAACAGATGATAGATAATTATGTTTTTAATTTTTAATTTTATTTTGAAATGAGATGCAAACTGAAAAAATAATTTAATTAATTAAACCTACCAAATTATTTTGTGAAAATGATTGCTAACGAGCAAAATACGAAAACATAATCATAATTTAAATGAAAGTAAACAGTTGATAAAAATTAATGTTTTCGTTTAAATTAGGATTTCTATGTTCGTCTCTTCCTCATTCAAATTTGATCAAATGTGAACAAATGTCATAGAAAAGATGTGTCGCAATAAAAATTCTTCATATAAAATCATTTTTATTAATCCATGTCTTCAACTTAGCCATTCTCATAGTAGATAAATTCAATAAGGAAGAGGTAATAACAAACTCCCAAATTATGAAGCTCGTCCATCAACATGAAAAATCTTTAGAAAGAAAAACGAAATGGCATTTGAATTTCATGAAATTAAAACCAAACAAAATAAAAGAATATAAATTCAAACCAACCTCGAAACAAAGAAAATCAATACCAATCCAATCAAGTCAAAGAAAAAAAATGAAGAATCCAAGTAAAATTTCGAGGGACCCTAGATTTTGATTAAAAAACAAAGAAGGGGGTTTTTGGGGCCCAACAAATGGTGACTCGTTGGGCGAAGTAGTTATCTTTGATCTGGTAATCTTTCATATTAGGAGGAAAATAATAAGACATGAAAAATGATTTAAGCTCCCTAAAATAAATTCACTTTGAGACCATATAGTATTAGGATAAGCTCAATGTTATAACCAGACACTAGAATTTTATTTGCACGGGATTATATCTTGAAAGAATGTCTTAATCAAAGAGTTACAATGTTTATGAAAAGGACTTCAATACCATTGACAGATCCACTTCTACTAGCAAGCATCCATCACCTCGACAGGGATTTCATTTAACCCACTCAAATGATTTAATCTCGTCCAATAGTTGTATCCACATGATGTATACTTCCATAAAAGTTAATTTAAAAGCATATATCTACTATCTCTCAACCCGACATTTCTTCGCTGCTAGTAGGCCTGTTCTGTACCCCGACAAAGTTGTCTTGGTCTCATGTGTGCATTTACCTGTTGTTAGCGAGCCTATTCAGTACCTCGACATGTTTACACACACTTCCCACACTTAAGTGCTTCCAACCCTCTTATGCCACTTTTAAATAATAATACAATTATATATTTAATGATGACAAAGATAGCAGGGTGATACTAGAGGTTAATTTCAATACAAATCAATAGTTGATCATGTTATTTATTTTCTTTCAAAACTTGAAGTTTTATCATGGTTTAGAGATTTTAGATTTCAGTTAAGAAATCATCTAGAGAATGGGGAAGCACTTAAAAGTGATTCCTTAAGAATATGGATGACGTAAAAAGTTTAAATATCATCATAATTTTCAAATATTTAAACCATATCTCTGGTGTAATACTCTCGCAAAGACAATTTGAGGACAAAGAAAAAGTGACAGTTGACTTAAAAATCAATTGTTTGAGCTATATCTTAATATCAATACCTCTTTGAACTATTTGAAATTGTTTGAAAAACACAAGTCTTGAAATAAATGCTTCCTTTCGACGATTTCTCTTGGATCAACAATATAATGGTTCAAAAAGAGAGACAAGGAGAAAATTCAATGAAAGAAATAAAAGAAAGCAAAAAAAACACACAACAAACCAAATCAGATTTTATTAATGGAATTCAAAATTGGAAGTGCATAAAAAAAAAAAATCAAAATAGAAAAAGCACACTTTCATAAACAATTTTGGACAAAGATAAACCCTGAGCTTTGGGATCTACTAGCATCCCGCTGTAAAATAAAGGAAGAACTAAATCATATAAAATCTTATATGTGAGAAAGTTATTTTCTTAATATAGTGATGCATAAGATGTTATTTTGACCAAGCATTATTATTAAAAATAAAAGAGACTAAAATAAAATAGAAAATAAAAGTGCAGTCCTACAAGTGGCACCTTGGGTCAAAGTTGAATTGACTGTTCAAATGTACTTATCTCTTTACTTTCCATTTTAAAAAATTTCACGATGATGCTACGTTTTTGAAAAGGAATATTCAACGAAAAGCATAGAGAAAAGGATTAAAGTAGACTTCCCTGACAACATTCATATTATGGTTCTCTTGGTGTACCCACTTGTGTTCATAACTGCATTATTACAAAAATAAACAATGAGAAAGAAAACTAAAGGAAACCTACTCCTAAACCTACTGTAACTACTAAACAAATTGAAATACTAATTGAAGTCATGCTTCTAATGTAACCATCGAAGTAACTCCAATCCTGCAATGAAAACAAAATCGAATATTAGTAAGAAGAATGGAAATGCATCAAAGTAAGATACAAATACATCATACTTACCTTTATAATAATCATTTAGAAACAAAGCAAGAATGACCTTACCATTCCCTTGAACACTTGTTATGTATGAATTCTCTAGCCAATCCACAATTTTGTCGCGATATGGATCACTAAAGCATGGAAGAATGCAACTAAGCTCAAAAAACTTGCCAAAATTATGAGGACCTAACATAACCATCGGCCAAGACCGAAGTTCCCCATCATCCTGACATTTTTTTGTTTTCCTATGAATTTCTTATAGTGGAGGATACAAAAATAATGTGTTAAGTTTACTTGATCTTTATTCACAAATAAAGTGAAAACAACCTTACCATTCTCTCGAAACTTTTCAAGATATGAACATTCCATCCAATCTGCATTCCTATCATAATACGTGCAATTACCAACATAGGATCGTTCGAAATTATTCATAGATGAAAAAGGTTTCTTATGAAAATAAGGTACTGGATTGACATGGAAAAAATCTTGTAAAAGGATCTTGATGTTATTGGTAGTATCAAGATAACAAGAACCTATCATGATTTTTGATCGGAAAAGAAGTGTCTCATTCTCTTGAAACTTTTCATTGAGCTTGAATACTTCAATATTAACTATTTGAAGTGAACTAAATGGAACAACCAAAATTTTTGAATAATCATCACTTGTAATAATATTTAGCTGATTATACTTTTCAACCTCAAATAATTGATCATGGAAAAATTCATATCCTTCTTTAAACACAAATTGAGATGAATCAATGAAAGACACAATTTGAGACTCTTTGAAATCATTTCTTGATTTATCCATGGATAATTGATGAGAATAAGAATTAATATGTTCATGGGCAGAATTATTCCCCTCTTTATCTTCTATTCTATAATCTCTATTAATTTGTACATGATTATATAATGTTGAATTCTCTACAAGGTAATATGGAACACACAATTGCACAACATTAGGATAAAAAATATCAGGGTACAAGGAATAATATGTAGAAGAATTAAAAAGACAAAATGTGTCTCTTGAAATAATTGGAATAAGTGTTTCGAATTGTGGTTTTATTCCCTCTCCTTGTATAAACTGATCAACCTATGTTGTATGATCTTTTAAAGAGTACAAGACATTTCTAAGAGACAATTTGGTTCATTGTGTAAGGGAAAATGTGAGAGCAAATAACTCGAGAGAGATGGTTGATTAATAGTCTGATTAATGATTTTGTCTCCTATTGATTGATCATGGACTTGTTCAACTAAATTAGGGGAATTTTTATCTTCCACGTGATTATCAACTTCACATTCGATCTCTTTTACTTTAGAAACAATTATAAAATCTATGAGAGTGTGGCAATTGTCATTTTTTAAAATCAAGGTTCCTTCTTCGGCAGGAGGAGACATTGTTGGAAAAGAGTGATTAGAAGTGACAATTGTATTTTGTAAAATATGATGTCTCTCTTGATCTACCAAAATGAAATAAGTTGACAAAAATTGTGGTGCTTCAAAGTATTCAAGATCAACATGAAAATTGGAAACATCTTGAGGTTGAATATTAATGCTCAATTAAGATTGGTTAACAATTAATCAATCTTTCATTTCTGAGAGATAAATGAGATATTGAAACCATTCATCAATAAGAGGCATGTTTTTCAAAGGGAATCTAGTACAAACATGTATGAACCTAATTACAAAATCTGTAACGTCCCCATCGTTACGATTACAGGCGAAGCAGAAGTGAATATATATATATATATATATATATATATATATATATATATATATATATATATATATTGGTTAAGACACAAGAAGGTGACAATGACAACAGTTAAATACACCACTGACGACAAACACAATCACACAGTCCAGGCAACAGGAAAATGTGAGTCCACGCACTAGCACAAGGGCAACTGGGAAAACATGCGTAGAACAATAAGGAGGAATGACTACTCACCTGATGCAACAAGACACTCCTACAAGCTAAGGGAAAACATTCCCCTCCCGACACAACGACCAATGATGAACAAGACTAGAACCTCAAGGCATGTGAACCAAACGCATGAAGGTGTTCCACCCAAGCACCAAAAGAAACTTACAATGCTCGACAACACTCACACAGATGCACTGAATTCGGCCAAATTCTCATCGCCTCTATCCAATAGGGTGTGCCATGATCCCCTCATCAGAAATCGTGTCGTCCCCAGTGATAGATACGTCAATAACCTTGGCACCACACATCCTATCTGGACCAAGGACTCTAGAAAAATTTGACGCACTAGGAGCCAAATACTTATCAGAAAACCACACCCAAACCTCAACAACAGGTCGACGAGACACCTGAGGATGACTACCAGGGAAGACACAAGCCAATACACAACTTCAACAACCACCCAACCCTTTTTATCTAGTCCATCTGGTCAATAATTACCATCTAATTTAACATCGGTTACCAATCTAATAACAAGTCAAATTTCAAATAGTCCACAATTTACAATTCTAAATTAACATTAAATTCAAAACAAGTCTAAATTGCAATTAATTACTAGCCCAAATTGTAAATTAGATACAAGTCTATTTTACAATTTAAATACCATCTAATTTATCAATTTACCAATATACGACAACATAACATAGTAATGTAAATTGATATAAATATGACATTCTTCACCACATTAATTCTTGGACATTGTCAACATTATTAACCATAATGAAATTTTAACCAGTTGTCTAGTACACAAATAAAACTGATGAGTGATAACAAGATGTCTAATAATTTAATTTGCGGTGTAATCATCCATGTAAATAAATCAATGTATATCCAAAAGTACTCCCAAATCTCTTTGTAATAATCAATGTGCCCCAATGGAGCTAAATATTATTTACATAACAATGAATAAATAAGTGTTATATATATATTACCTACACAAAGCTATTACTCACACACAACCATATATATTATTTTTGTAGCTATATATATATATATATATATATACATACCACGCAACTGTATAGAGATATGGAATAATAAGGAGTATATGATGCCAAAACACATCTATGAGATAATACACAACATTGATAAATAAATCGCGGTAGATATCCATGATTTTCACTGGTAAAAACATAGGTGGTCACACGAATACAGGCGGGTAAGATGCAGTCAACGAAAATCTAAATCACAATCATAGGTTATAGGTGGAATCATGGCTCAAAAAGGCTCAATCATTGTCAGCAAAACTATGGAAAAGAAACACATGGATATTCACGTTGTCAGGTAAAAGTAAAACACATGGGTAACATATAGCATTTTTCAAAGGCAAAATGCAGTCTCCAAAGGGAAATTTCGCCAGGCAAATCACATTCTTTTTCAAGGGAAAAATCTCCAGAGTAATACCTTTAGCCATGGAACGCAATCAAGAATCAAAACGTAGAGCAATAATCGTGGAATGATACAGTCTTAAATTTCATCACTAGGCACATAGATATTCCGATTTCCATGCAGCTGGGATTCAAACAACGCAGGCACAATGGATAACAAATCTCTATCATAGTAACTAGAAATTTATGCCATACCATTGTACCATCGCGGGCAGGTCATCACTATTCTCAAAAGAGAACAGTCATAGATCAAATAAAACCGCAGGGACAAATTCACCTTCATAAATAGTTTAAAATGCAATGGAAATCGTTGTCTAGGTGGATAGAGTCGCAGACCCAAATTCACCTCCAAACCAGGTTAAATTGCAATAAAACAAAATCGTTGGCTAGGTGTATAAAATCACAGATGGTAAAGGTGTCACAGAAATACATGGTGTCACAACATAGGTATGGTGTCACAACAATTTCATATTTTCCAATAGAGGTATGGTGTCACAACAAATTTGTAGTGTCACAGCAGAGGTAGGGTGTTACAAAAAAATCACTGTGTTTATATCCTTCAATGAATTCGCTGTAGAAAACACACCAGAATGGAATTACATAAATGTTGTCATTAATAGTTAGCAAACTCGGGAAAATGCCAACTCCATCCAGGCATAAGTATGGCACAACCATTAAGCGAATCATACTTCTCAGTGAATAACATTTCGTAGTATGGTAACTAATTAAAATTGAATAATGACTATCACAGAAAAAAGAAAAAAAAAAACGAGTATCTATAAAGAAATGAAAAGCGATTATTTATTAAGAAATAAAAAACGATTATCTATAAGGAAATGAAAAACGATTATCTATACAGGAATGAAAAATGATTATCTATTAAGAAATGAAAAACGATTATCTATAAGGAAATGAAAATGGTTATCTATAAAGAAATGAAAAATGATTATCTCCAGCTCAATAATCCACAGATAGAAATTCACATCAGTAAAAATGTCATGCAAATGATTTACAATTCATTGTCTTAATTTTCAATACCGAGTTCCTTGTAGTCAATAGGTAAAGAAATCGCGGTTCTAAGTTAAGTGGTTATTAAGATCACAGTCTTACAATGCAATGTTTACAGTCAAAATGGAAAATCGTCAAAGTAACAAGGGAAAATTGCAGTCACAACCAGTGGCCAAAAACAAAGTATTAAAATGCAACGGTTCCAGTCTTGTTAATGGAAAATCACCAGAGTAACAAGGCAAATCGCAGTCACAACCAGTGGCCAAAATACAAAGATAGAAAAATAAAATTTTTCTATCAATCAATAAATTGTAGGGTCAACTATTTGTATCAAGGCGCAAGACTACATACTACCTAGAACAACCATTAGGGGTATACGACTGGTAGGAACGTCCTCCTCTCATCATCCATGCATAGAAATGTAGGGTGTTTAGATCCATAGGTCTATTAACACCGAAGTGACGACCGTAGATCAGGCTCCTAGCCGACTTCTCAAGTGTGGAATGATGAGCTATGGACGAAGGCATAAATAAACCATAATAATCACAAATCAATAAATCATAGGATATTCAAGACATGCAGGGATCAATGCCATGGGAATTCAAT
>JASDQU010188698.1:4672-14925 GCA_032191745.1 Picea mariana | reverse complement strand
TTTTAAACTCCCATTTGCTACTAACGAGATTTCCTCTGGTTGGTAACTCTAGTAGATCCAAAGCCTTCCATTTCTTCAATCATGGCCCTTTTCATAGTTTGTCATCCTATAAATCCACTACCTCTCTAACAATTCTAGGATCATCATCAGTAATAGACAAAGTAATTTTGAATGAAAAATGGGTGGAGTATACCTTTTCAGTTTCCTTCTTTCTCAAATTGATCTCCTCAATACTGGAGTATTAGGATCTTCTTCTTCTGATTCATGCTCTTCTGTAGAGGTTTGATTCATCATCCTTCAACTCAGACTCTATTTTATCTGGTTCTTCCTTCTTGAAAACATATTTGATTCATCTAAATAACACATCTTTCCTATACACTACCTTCTTAGTTTCTGGGTTCCAAAGCTTATTCCCTTTCACACCATATTTATAGCCAAAAAATATACACTTTTCATCCATTTTATCTAGCTTACTCTTGTTTTCCTTTGGAACATGAACATAGAAATCACAACCAAATACCCTGATATGTGTTAGAGAGGGTTTATTACCATTCCATACCTTGTGTGGAGTCTTTTCATCCAACACTAATGAGGGTGATCGATTGACCAGGTGACATGCAATACCCATTGCCTTTGCCCAGAATCCTTGTCCTAACTCGACACCATTAAGCATGCACCGTGCTTTTCCATCAATGTCATGTTCATCATTTTTGCAACTCCATTATGTTGAGGTGTATATGGAGTAGTATTTTTCCTTTTTATACCACACTTATTATAGAATTATTCAAATTCATTTCCCCATAATTCTACACCATTATCTATTCTCAACACATTAATTCTCTTTTTTGTTTAATTCTCCACAAGATCCTTAAACTCTTTAAAGATGTCAAAGAATTCATATTTCTTCCTGAGGAAATACATCCATGTGTTCCTCAATAATTTGTCTATAAATGAGATGTAGTACACATATTTTCACAATCATGGAACTGACATGAATGTATTCCCTCTGTCCTCATTGTACAAGAGGGGAATCTTACCCAATTCTGCTTCCCATATACACAATGTTCCTAGGAATCAAAATCCAAAGAGAAGTTAGACATACCTTCAACCATACGTTTATTGTGTACTAGTAGAAGGCCCTTCTCTATGATATGCCCCAATCATTGATGGCACAACATATCCTTTCTCCAAAGACTCTAGGATTTTTTCTTTCTTCATCTCTAATCTTAGGAACATTGGAACTATTTCACCCATCACTAATAGTGCTTCCTTGCATATTATACAAATTTCCACACTGAAATCCCTTCAAAAACACCATTTATCCTTGAACCATCCTATAGATTTATTTCTCAAACATTATCTTCAACCCTGCATTGTCCATTTTTCTTACATAAATCAAATTTCTAGCCAATCCTGGGATGTGCAGAACATGAGGGAGTGTTCTAATCCTTCCATCCATGATATTAAAATTGAATTTTCCTTGTGTTATGATTTTTTTTGTCGAGTCATCACCTAGTAAGGCATCACCTCCATCGTACCTTTCATATTCAAAAAATCACTCCCTGTGAGGATTCATATGAAAGGATGCACCTAAGTCAACCAACCATGCCTCATGATCTACATGTATGATTGAAACACCAAAGTACATGTCTCCTCCTTATTCTATAGAGTTTTTTACTTCTATAGAAAAGGCATATTCATATACTTTCCCTCTCTCGACACTTTTGGATCTACAATGCTTCTTGTAGTTCCCTTCTTTTCCACATCTCCAACATACCTTTACAATTTTTTTGTGAGATTTAGATCTTCCCTTACATTTATATCTCCCACTTGAGGACTTAGATCTATTTCTTTCTTGGGAGCCTCCTTACATATTCTTCTGCCTCATCTCCTCTAATATAAAGGATGAGACCACATCATCAAAACTTAAAGTAGTTGTATTAATACTTATGGGAACAACCAGACTATCCCATGCATTTGGTAAAGAGAACAATAAAATGATACACTTATCTTCATCAAAAATATTAATACAAACAGATAATATTTTATCGTTACCACAATATTGAAGACATTCATATTCTCTTTCACCGAGTCTCCATATTTCATTATCAGGTTATACAACTTCTTTCATAGGAATAGTTTGTTTACCAAGGAATTTGATTGATACAGAGCCCAAAAATTATCCCATAATGCCTTGGTTGTAGATTCCTCAGAGACATTAAATAATAATGAATTTGAGAGATACAATTGGATTGTTCTCTTCACCTTCTGATCCAATTTTTTTCATTATTCTACTGACATTCTTGTAGGTGCAGTACCTGGATCCACATCGATACACTAATATTTGTCCACAACCAGATATTCCATCTTGAGCTTCCACAACTCAAAAAATTTCCCATTAAATTTATTGATCGCTATGTTTTAACTACTCCCCATTTATTTTCACCTGAAGAGTAAATATCATAGATCTCCCACTATAACAAGGCTTATCACAGAACTGAGCCAAAATCTTAGCCACAAAGGCATCCCCCTGAAGTCAATAACATGTATGATACCAAATGTAGATTTTAGCCTTATACAATAAATCAATGCAAATAGATTCTTAATAAAAACAAAAAAGATACAATGGCACACACACACACACACACATTACAAAGATATTTTACCATGGAAACCCAAACCAGGAAAACCAACAACCTATTTAGAGCCACACCTATAATATCATATTCATCATCATGCACCAGGTGCAATACAATGCCCTCATACAAAAAGAAAATTCTCTTCTTGGGAGAAAACCCTAACATAACTTCTACCATCAAATTTGCAGCCTTATAATGAACGGTCCAAATTGACTACAAAATTACAATATTTTACAAGGAAATTTTCCCAAATTTTTCCTCATGGGATCCACCCCCAAAACCAGGGAAGAAGGTGGGTAGGCATACCTGTATATGAATAAGGAAGATAATCAACATCCACCCCCCTATAGTCGTGCAAATAATATAACACATACAAAACAAGGATGCACCTGAGTCGACCAACCATGCCTCATGATCTGCATGTGTTCTTGAAGAATCCAAGTACACATTGCCTCCTTCATCTATGAAGGTTTTTATTTTGTAGAAGGGGTATCATCATATCCCTTCCCTCTCTCAACACATTTGGATCTACATTTTTTCTTGTAGTGCCCTTTTTTTTCACATCTTCAATGTACCTTTACAAATTTTCCAGGAGATTTATATCTTCCCCTATATTTATATCTCCCATTTTAGGACTAATATCTATTTATTTCCTAGGAATGTGAACCTCTTTCAAATAAGTCATCTATAATCTATCCTTCCATGTTTTTCTACCTCATATTATCTAACAATAAGGATGATACAACATCATCAAAGATTAAAGTAGTTCCATTACTATCTATGGATAAAACCATACTATCCCATGAGTCTGGTAAAGAGAACAATAAATTGATACACTTATATTCATAAAAAATATTAATATCAATAGAAAATAACTGACTCACCATAGTATTGAAGGTGTTCAAATGATTTTTCATTGAGTCTCCATATTTAATCATCGACAACTTCTTCTGCATGAACAATTTATTTACCAGGGACTTAGCCTGATACAAATCCCCTAACTTATCCCATAATTCCTTGGATGTAGCTTCCATTGACACATTCAGTAATACTGAATCTGAGAGATACAATCAGATTGTGCTCTTCGCCTTCCAATCCAACTTTTCCAAATCTTTTGTTGACATTACTGTAGGTGCAATACCTATATCCACATCGATCTATTGATATGTATCCACAAACATATTTTCCATCTTGAGATTCCATAGCTCAAAAGTTTCCCCATTAAATTTCTTGATCTCTATATTTGAAATTCCTGCCATTTATTTTCACCACGAGAATTGATATCATGGAGCTCCCATTGTAACAAGGTTTATCACTAACCCGAGCAAAAGCCTTAGCCACAAAGGCGTCCCCCTGAAGTCAATAAATGCTCTAATACCAAATGTAGATTTAACCTTATAAACAATTAATTATTGTAAATGGATTATTAATAAAAATAGAAAATATACAATGGCACACACACACACACACATTTCAGAGAGAGTTTACCCTGGAATCCCAAACCAAGAAACTAGCAACCTGTTTAGATCCACACCTCTAATTCTTTATTCATAATATGTATTCATTGTTTACAATATATATATATATATATATATATATATATATATGATCCTATAATCCATTAACCTGGATTAGTCAACAACCCTAATTCCTTAACCAAAATTACAAAACCATCGACGAAATCCATGTGCCGAAAAAATCACTAAAAAGGGATGCACAAACAACCAATTATTTTTTTGGGGGGCACTCTCGCTTCCATGCAACCCCCCAAATAGGGGGGGCTAGTGCCCCCCTTGTTCCCCTTGTTCCCAACACAACTCAGTTACTGGGTTAGGATGTGCAAATAATATAACACATACCCAACAAATATGGTCATCAAGAGACACAATGATTTAATAATATAGAATCCCTTAAAGAAACCATGAAGAAGAAAACCCCTTTTTTGGATAACTCTTATTTTCCTTCCTAAAAGGACATGATATTTTTTCTTTTGATGCATTAAATTATAGTTCTTCAAATGAGTGGATTATTAATGAAAAAGATTCTTATCATATGGCTAAGGATCAAACATTCTTTTTATCTATAAATTAATGTAACACCAAATAATTATTTGTTGGTGATGATAGATATCTTGGTGTTGTAGGATAAATAATGGTTTATATAGATGATGGTCACTTTACTGATGCACTATGTATTACTCATCTCTCATGCAACATTAGTTTTATCTATCAAATCACTCATTTTAATAAAAACAAAATTGTGGAGTTTTTTCCATACCAGGTGGTAATTAAGAACTTAAAATATCATGAACATATTGTATCACCAATAACAATCAATGATATTACCTAGCTATATAATTTTGACAACTTTGCGTCATCTTTTCTTCATTCAATTTTTGTTGGTCATAGCGATTGTTATCACCTAAAAATCGATCATAGATCTATATAGGTGATCATCGGAAGATTCATCGCTACAATACAACAAATTGATATTCATGGAAATAATACACCATCCTCACCAAAGCACTAAAACATATAAAGTGGGTTTTTTATGCATCTAAACAACTTTGTAGTGTGGATTGTGTGTGATCAACATGAGTCTATGTGGATTTTCCTTCAAAAGTTGTGCCAATCATCATAAAATGAAATATCGACCACATTTGGTGCAATTAATGATAAAAATCCTATCAGAGGTACGCATGAGCTAAGGTACTAGTAATCCTCGAGCTCCATTCCAATTGAAATATATTACTTTAGTTATTCTTTGTCTCTTCAAGGAATGGGTAACCACATCCCAGGTTGCACCATTCACACTTGGAGCTAGAATTAATGAATCTTGAATATTTGCTATAAATAGAAGAGATGGAGTTGCATTCAAACAAGTGAATTTTATGCAAGGTTATGTTTCTTGAATGATCCTTGAGAACCACATTCTCAAGCCCTCATTTTGTACATCCATATCCCATATATAGTGCATTGATATATTCCCTTTGGAGAGTTATTTCACGCTTCTTTTCTAAGAGGGAAAGAAGAGAAGCCCCAAGGAACAAAAAATGGCCTTCTCAAGGTGGAAAGGAGAACCCACCTACACTCACCAATCCTCTACAGTGTAACAACAAAGTATTTACATTGGTATACAATCACTTTTTATTTCATTTCTTTTGTTGATATAATTTCCATTCTCTTCATCTGTTTATTTCCCTTTTTTATGTATTTTCAATGGTGTTTGTATGTATGGAATAATCCTAACAATTTAAGTGTTGTCTAGATTTCGGCCTAGGTACACAAAAGGTTATTATTTCTCACCCAAGTGACTCAAACAACCAAACATATTGTTGAATCCCACTTGGGTTATAACTCATAGTTCTCTTTTCCTAGGTTGGTGGAGCTCTTTCTCTCACTTATCATATTTTTCACTCTGCCAAACTAGCCTATTCAAGGTCTTAAACCAAGTTTTAAGAAATTCATCTGTGTGGAATTCTTCTTTCCATTGTATAGAGATTTTCACAACTTTCTAAAGAATAGATGTGTAGAGTCACACAAATCTCATAGTTGTCCCACTCTCAGTCTATGAAATTTTTTCTTGTCACCAAAGTAACTCGCGTAAATTCCCTTTCTCACATGATTTGGGCTAATTTTTACTTTAGTCTACAGATGGGGGATACAAGTTATTTGTTATGCACTTTATAACACTCAAAAAAATGGTTTTTTGTTCATTCTTGAATAGATAGATAGTCAACTTAGTTTAGTAAAGGATTGAAAAGAATCATGTTTCTTTCCCTTGCCTCATGGGTGGCTTCTTAAAAGGCACATGAAACATTAATTAGATTTATTTAATTTTTACCACTTATCTTGTTTGAGACTAGGAGTGTATCTCACCAACCTAGTATTATCTCTACCTCACACCTTAGGGTGATCTTGGTACACTACTATAACTGAAGGAAAATCCAGGGGGTTTAGTTTATGCTCGCACGAGACTCATATGCTAGAGTCCTTTGGGGTGGTCAATGTGAACCTTTTACATAATGGATGAAGACACAAGCCATTAGACGTGAATTTATTGATCACAAAGCTAATGAAAATATATAAATATTCTTGGTGCAATATATGAAGTAGGTGAGTTTTCCAACCGGTGAAAAACTATTGTTGACTAATGACCTAGAGCCCCATCCTCACAAGTGGGGAATTTAGTTCTTGATCATTAGTCATGACTATAATGAAACTATTTGATATAGATTATATTTTTATCGATCTCTGGTTTCCAGGACCTTGAGACCTTAGGGGATGACATATTGTTCCTTGTTCGATCTAAAGGATATGTAATGATAAGGTAGACCCTCCTGGCTAGGAGGATAAGTTGGATGAGGTGAAGGCTTACTTTTGTGGCCCTGAAAGTGAATTGATTTTGTCACAAAGTACGAGCCATCAAGATTAGGTCGATTCTCAGGGTCTAGGAGGCTCCATTGAATATATGGATACTCAAAAGTTGTCGCTCTAGAATCAGGTTTGGAATCACTTCTTCGGGGATAAGATTCCACAGGGTGATACACTTTCTTATCTTATAGTTTAGGTCTCTATCCTTGCTCAATTGAGCAAACTAGGTTAGTACCATCTCAGGGGTGATCTTATTTCCCTAGATGTGCATGGTTTTGGCTAGGTATCCACTCAAGATAGATCCAGGGGACCCTAGAATATTAGATGGGAAAATATTCCTTGCATGTGTAGGTTGGAGCACCTTCAACCAACATGGTTAGGCCCATAGGATATAAGTGTATCTCCTAGGTCTTATCTCCTTATCTTTACCCAATAAAGTATTTAAGGGTATATGTAACCCTTAAGGATCCTGGAAGAGAGGGGTCGATCTAGCCATCCATGATGCCAACAAAAATTTGAATGTTCTGGAATATATACAAAGGGTATGACATGATATCATGTTGGGACAGGACTTCTTGAGAAAGTAGTGCGACAACCGTTGAAACTCACTACGAGGTGTAAGGAGTGCACACGAGGTACCTTCCATCCATTGGTAAGAGCCTATAAGATGTGATCTTGGTAGACTAGAAACGTTGAATATCTCTTCATCTCCCTTTTTCATTCAAAACACACATAGGAATTCAATTATTCGGAGTAACACACCCATATGTGCACATCTTTTTTTGGTTTTCAATCTACAAAACGAGGGAGCTTAAAATATTGAAAGGGCCACCATTGTCCATATCTATTGCAACCTAGGATAGTTTCATTTTATTAAAGTAATTACAATAAAATACACTAGGTATTTTAACAGATTGTAAGGACCCCAATCCCAAACTATTAAAAAATTACTCTAAAAACCCTACTAAAATCCTCCTTTGTGAGGTCGAAAAACAAAATTTTAGTACATGTTAGGATTTCAGAGGTAGGCTTCCAAATAAGCCCCCATAATAAATTTTTATTTGAAACTTAGAAGTTGATTATTTAGGGTGATTGAAAATACTTCACCTGAAGTGTGCTACAACAAGGTAGGGAGATACTCGTGAATAGGGTAAAGGCTTAGATATATTTGTTCCTGCAAGTCTTCTTGAGCCACCCATATCTTGTCAAGCTCTGAACCATGATATCTTTTTGAAGATGAGAGTTGTTGGATTACTAAGAGGGGGGCTGAATTAGTAATAGCGCAATTTAATCATTTTTAACCATATAATCCAAGTGTTATATCAATGAAGCATTATCATCCAATAAATGCAGAGTAAATAAGAAATGAACAAATGAACAATCATACACATACACAGTACACCAGTGTTTTACGTGGAAACCCAAATCGGGAGAAACCCACAGAATGCTTTTTCTTATATGTCTTGAAGAATTACATTCATTGGAAGCACTAAATTCCTTGGTTTTCTAGCTGCAACTGGAAGCAGGGATGATTTTAGGAGCTAAATTTCGCTCATGGGCTAATTTTCCATGGTTTTTCCAAAAACAAGATTCGCTATTTTAAAAATGATTTGCCCAAATTCTATAGGATAAAATTATTTTACCTTAAAAATCGCCAAAATTTTATAAAAACTATATAAAATAAATATAAATTTGAATATTTTTACAAAAATATAGCCAAACATTTATAGTTGACATATGAAGGATTAGTAAGATTCGCTAAGGTTTCTACATTTAAAAATAAATTTCCATCCTTAAAATCATCCCTGATTGGAAGGAGGCTCCAACCCCCTAGTTTCCTAGGCTACAACTTGAAGGAATATCCAACTCCCCAATTCTCTGTCTATAACTAGAAGGAGGCTACAACCACCTGTCCTTGCCCCATCCAACCGCCCTGAAGTAGAAGTAGAATGATGGAACCACTGTCACACTATCACTGTGAGATATATTGTTGTAGACCTGTACCAATAAATATAAACCATGCATCAACCCATACCTCAACCTGTAATCAACTTGTACCATAAACCTGTAATCAACCTGTACCATAAACAAGTGCATCCAGCCATGTACCAAGTATGTACCAATCATGTGTGTCAACCATGCACGAACCTGTACCAAACAACCTGTACCATAAACAAGTGCATCCAACCATGTACCAAGTATGTACCAATCATGTGTGTCAACTAATCATCAACTATGAATCATCAATATGTACTAACAACATCAACTATACACCTCATGTATGTGCCAACTCATCAACTACTTGTCTCAACCATGTACTCAACATGTACCTCAACCAAAAGACCTGATCAATTTCATCATCCAAGTCTTATTTGTAGCTCTGTAATAGAACTGGTGTATATTTTCACATTCCTACAAAACTTCCTTAACTTTAACAACAAGAGACTATCATTTTCATCGAACTTTTCTTTAGTCTCACATGCCTAGTTTTGGATTAGTCAACAACCCTAACTTGAAGTAATCATAACTTTGAACCTATAATGTATAAATATCTGAAATTGATATACATTGTTATTCATTGTGTTTTATGTAATTCCTCCAGGTTTTACTACTTGGAACCTCTCAGAAAAGGAGTTATAGCAAAAATGACATACCTTGCTGAATTCTAGCTTATTCTATAGAGAGACCTTGTAGAGCGTGCCCCACACGAAATATTTGTTGAATTTCTATGAAAATGTTACACAGCATACTAATGACTGTACCCTAACCAACACATTTGGTTTCACTGAATTTGGATCTGTTATTAAGAATTTATGACGTTTGTACCCGAAACACCTGTTTTTGACTAGTTTTAGGACTGGCCACAAACCCTATTTTCCATGGAGTGTAACTCCAAAAATACAACGACCCACAAGCTGAATTATTTACCACAGATAATTGGGTATGTTTTCTCAATTTCATATCAATTACACGGTCTGAATCATTACAGTTTTTTTTTTTTAGCAAAAATGGTGAGATGACCCGTAAATAACATACCTTAGAAAGCACCATCAAAAGAATTTATCCTTCCTTGCATTTCGACCTTGTTTTCTTCACCTTCCCTCATAAATTTTGCTTATATATCCTTGGTTACCTCAGAAACCTATATATATATTCAATATTCTAAAGTGTAATTCAAATGAGAGAGCCTTGCCTCTTATTTATATTCTCCAAGTAGCTTCCTTAAAAACATCTTCTAGGT
>JASDQU010188695.1:0-17294 GCA_032191745.1 Picea mariana | reverse complement strand
ACATATTTCAAAATACACATCAATTCAAATGGTTCTCTCTATTACAAATCCAAAATTTCTTCTATTGTGTTTGCAATTTCTAATAATGTCATCCTTTCTCAATCATTTTAATCTTTATCTCAATCTCAATGATGCCTCATTTACTGTCAACAAAAAGGCATCGTTGGAGATAGCTAATATCTGGCAAAGTATTCAAGCGGGGACAAAAATTTGAATGGAAACAAACCAAGCATCATTTGAAAACCCCAACTCTAAAGTTTAAACCAATAAACAAAGTTGATATGGATACATGGAATAACAGGTTGTTTGTGTCCATATAAAATTTTGAATTTTGAATTTTTTGATATAATATTACAATTTACCATTTAGAAAAAATTTAAGAATACTCTCGTTGGAAATTGTATGCATTGCATAAACTATTGTTGTTTCCTTGTCTCATGTAATATAAGAAAAAAGCCTCCTATTGATCCTATTTTCAATTTGTTATTGGAACCATCCAATTCAATCGAGTCCACAAGTAAAGCAGCTCGAACCGGGTGCCCAAACCAGCGAGTTCAGACCCCAAAACCGCCAGACCAGCCCTAAACTAACCTTGGCCCACCCACATGCTCCTGTGGTAGTTCAACTGGTTCTTCAGTCCAGTTTTCTAGCTGGTTTCAGTTCTAATCATTTTTGGAACTTATAAGTTAGAGGAAGGACTCGCTCCATAACTAGTGGACCATGTGGAAGAGAAGAGTGATTATTCTAAACACCTACTTTGCCAGACAAGAATTCTTAAACCTGGAAGTCATAATATTGCAGGAAGTTCAAGGGGCCACTGGATTGAGAGAAAGAAAAGGATCATCAGAGTATTAGATAAACATATAGATACTGAATTGAAGGTTGATCAGTGATTACATATGAACTAGACAAGGATTACATATTTTTGTAGTATTCTACATAAAGCAATAGCTGGAACATTTCACTGTGCCAAATGTAGTGCAGTGAAAAAGTGTCGAGGGTCAAATATGGATTCACAACCAAATGTTTGATGACAAGCAAGAATTTAAAAATGTCCATCTCAAAATTCAGACCTGTTAATGGTTTCAAAATGCACAGTTGATATCAAGAACAGTAAAATAACTATGTAGGAACCCATCCGCACTCCCCCCCAACAAAAAAAAACACATACCTGTTGTTCCAGCGTTTCAGGGACTTAGGGAGCCCTAGGAAACATTCCCAATATGTCAGGGACTTCTTCGGGGACTTGGGGACTTCCTAGCCATACCCAAGATGTTCCAGGCAGGATTTCAGAGACATTCCACAAAGATTTCAAGAGACTTCCAAGAATATTTCAGGGATGTTCCAGGAAGATTTTGGGGATGTTCTGGCAATGTATCTTCAGTTTTGACAATGGACATTGATGATTGGACAATATGATCATTTTTCCCATCCATTTTTTTCATATTATACTGAATCAAAATCTAAATCTGCATAAGTTGCAGCTCAAAACATGGATTTTGATTTGAGTTTCTGGTGATTGAACGATTTTGTTTTCAACAACATCATTACAGCAAGCAAAGCTTCCATGTCAATAAAGCAAGAAATGAAACATCTCAAAGGTCTGATCCTTGTGGTTATATCTCTTGTTCTTCTCATTTTTAGGGTTATCTTAGGCTTTCCATATTGTACATGGGTGTCCACAAATTATTCAAGTCCAGTTCCCACCACCACAACCTCAAGCATCATGAAAACAATCAGATAGTAGTGACTCAGATTGGGTACTAGATGTTTAAATAAATTCCTATTCAATCACCTTCTTAATCTAAAATATGAATCTAATCTCTTTATAGAATGCATTCATGTGTATCCCAAAGTGTTTTGTAGTAGTTTTAAACACAGCTGTAAAAATCTGTAGAACCTATTGAGAAGGGAATGCCTTTTAACATAAACACCATAAACAAGAAATATGGGGAAGAAAAGATGTTATGGAGATAGACATTCTCATAGACCCTTCATGGACCTTATTGCAAATTGAACATAGTTACATTTATGTTTCCTAAATCTAAATTGCATTTTAGTTGCCTCTTTCTTTTAACATTGAACAATACTTTGACTTCCTTGTACTTAATTTGTAACTACTAGTAATTATTCATGCCCTTCTCTGTTTGAGTTGCTGGTCAACAGATGATTCAAATTTCAATGATGCAGCATAGTTGTTTCAACTTTCAGTTTAGTTGCTCCATTACTTACCGCTTTGCTCAAATATAAAATAGATTCATTCTTTCAGATTATGAAGTTAAATACTCGCTATGTGTCATTTATCACTGTGATTTTACTTTCTATATATGTTCTTATTATCAAGTACATGATTGAACCCTGCAAAAGCATTGTTACACTTTAGGCACCAAGTATATGAGAGTCTTGCTTCTACATGCAAACTAGGAACTATATCTCTATTAGATTTGAGACTTTCGATGTCCTCTCTCTTATTTCCTGACAATCCTCTTTCCTTTTTGCAGTACTAGACAAAGCAGCCTGTATGGTGTTGCATTAAGTGGTGTGGATTTGAATGAGGTAGAAAAGGCAAAGAGTAATAGTATAAAATATATTGCCTACTACTAGGGCAAGAATTGCTCCAGAGGAAGAAGTGTCTATATCATAACAGATAAATCTTGTAGGAGAAAAACTAGAAGAACAACAATTCCTAGACCAAGAAAATGAATGCCATGAAAAATTTCAAGAATATGAAGTGAGCAACGATGAAAAAGGACACAAATGGCAAACAGCTAAATAAACCACAAGATTAAATGYRGGTTTATTCAAGACACACTTTTCACTCAGAAATTAAGTCAAAACATGTGAAGAGGGGRKATTTTCTTTGTTTAAKACCACCGAKATTMTCTTCAAAGWCTSYRRACAATCAACTTCCCTCTTTGGMAAATACTAGYARTAATGTYAGGAAGGGHTTAMCAGAATTCAAAGTCATCTAAAGTATAAATGGYTAGACTATAASAAGTACATTACAAATTTCTTCTGCAATCACACTTTGGAATAGGATACTTCCAAAGAAGAGACTATTTGAAAATCGAGGTGTCTAACAATTCTCACTATTAATGCATAGACACTTGATACTGCATGTGTATTTCACCTCCGATTGATACCAACAAAGATAGATAAACATCTACTTCAAGTGGGACATGTCAAAAAAATGGATGGGAAAATACAAGACCAACTTCAATTTTTGCAATCTCTATGTCAAATGGAAATGAAGATGAAAATAATATCATATGGAAGAGCCCCGGAAAAATTAATAAAACAAGAAGAAGAAAACCTTCTTAAACGCTTGCAATATTGCTCCTCATGTGGATATTATGACAAGAACATATTCTTTTCCAGGATAGCTTTAAGTTGAGAATTTTTAGCAAGCAAGCTTCAGATTTTTCTTTTGAAGAGAAGACCATATTGAAATAGGACAATTTTCCAATGTTGAAAGGTAATGTAGATGCAGAAGAACGACATCAACAATCAAAGTTTTGGTTGAGTCAGTGACAGATGCTCTAAATGCACCAAATCAACATCCCACACCTTATAGCAGGGATGATGTATAAATTACAGGAAGAATGAGAGACTTTACAAGTTTACGACCAATGAACAAAACACTTAAAAAACAAGCATATGAATCCATGACTTACTAGTCTATTTCTTCCATTTTCAAAGMARAAAGCTATAAGAGTTCATTGCTTAGCACATGTTTCAGGCTATTTAATTGAAACTATAGTATATACTTGGCCCTTTGCTTGGAGAAATAAGAGTTGAGGCCCAATGAGATGATGTAGATGGACCAGCTCAATATATTTTCTTGTAATAGTGGTGGAAACGAAGATGTGAGGCTGACAAGAAAGACTTCACAAGCAACAAATAGAACATTTACTAGTGATTCCTTTTCCCTTCAATACATGAAGCCATAAAAACTCCATTGCAAAAATATGTTCAAGGTGTTTAACTGCAAGCCAAAGTATATCCTTGGTTTCTATACTCTTAGGTTGATAGAGCACTTACAAGCAAACAGTAGTGTAATAGTGGTGGAAACAAAGATGTGAGAATGACAAGAAAGACTTCACAAGTAACAAATAGAAGATTTACTAGTGGTTCCTTTTCCCTTCAATACAGGAAGCCATAAAAACTTCATTGCAAAAATATGTTCAAGGTGTTTAACTACAAGCCAAAGTATATCCTTGGTTTCTATACTCTTAGGTTGATAGAGCACTTACAAGCAAACAATAGTGTAAGTTCCAATTCACCATCCCTTCTTTGTTAATGATTGAAAATGGAATGTGCTCCCTTGTGATGTTTGAAACAAAATTTTCAAAACCAAATCCAATGAGGGAAACATGTAACACGTGACAAAGAAAACTTTGAAAATGCAGAATGATTCAGTAAAGCTGCATATGCCACAAATTGTTTGTCCACATGTTTCAACTGTGGTAGCTATAAATATTACAGACCAAAAGATTGGTAACTGCAACAACAAAAAATTATCTTGTGTTTGGCAAAACTATAGAAATAGGATGAAAAGGTAAAATGGAAAAGAAAAGTATGTGTAATTTGCCAGTGTTAAAGAAATTATGCAGCAACATAGCAGGATAATATAAATATGGAGCCCTAATATAACAACCTGTAGAGTTAAGTTGCCAAAAACTAACCCTAGCTTTCATACACCTGCAGTTATGAGAAAATTCCTAGTTCTTGTCATCTAAATGCCACATTTGGTGCTTAACCATGGATGAATTTGCCTCTGGGAACACTGGAACCATATGCATCCAGTGTGGTAGAGCATACTCAATTAAAATTGGCATAGATTAGGTGCTATCAATGGCACATAGAGTTAAAAATATTCATATTAAAATTCACTGGCTCAGGCCTCAAACTGCTCTAATATCATGTTAAAATTAATGCTCTGATAAAATGTTAAAAAATCAAAGCTCTGATAGCTTATAAGAAAATAATGATCAAATACATTCTGAAAACCTTACAGACAAACAGATCAGAAGAGACCGGCAAGTACACAATTAGATAAATATGTGAGAAGTAAACAATCTATGTGGACAAACAAGGACAAGGCAGAGATTAGAGTGAATAAAGATTGTATTAAAATAAATTGGGTACCACTATAAAATCACAAACCCTACTCAATCTCCACACATCATGCTTTCACATCTTAATAACCTCACAAGAGCATGTGTTGCATGTTCCTTTCATGTTAATTCTCTTCTCAAATATGATACATCTACATGCACTTCTTATTAAAAAAAATAACATAAACTGATAAAATTTGTTTAGAAAAAGCTGCAGCTAAGCTGAACAGCAAGGTAATACAAAAAGAGATCTATCTTGTAAGAAAATTAGCAATACAAGCAGATAGTATATGTCMAAAACAGAGAATTCCAACTCATACTTTGTTGGTGATTCCAAAAAGTATATCCTCTCTAATCACTTGGTTTGGATTCTACTAAGACATCAGGAGGTGACATGGAGTGTTTAGAGTGCTTGAAAGGGGGAAGGTGACCAAGGGAGATGGCTATCGACTGAAGTAACTTGTAAACCTTTGAATGCAACAATATATCCATCATCATAACAATAAGAAGGATATAAACCCTGAATTTCTTCACAACTTTGACATAAATATCAGCAGTAAAACATATAAAGGAAGGCTTTAAGAAAATACAAAATCAGTAAACACCTCTCTGAAGCCGCCGCTACACCAATAAGATATGTGAGTTTGCAATCAGATATGTGAGTTTGAAAATTGCCACTGTGGTCGAGCCTTAGTGTAGAGCCGTGAGTGGGGTCCTCTTCTGCGAGTCCTCCTCTGCGAGCAGGGTCTTGGACTAACAAAATATGGTCACTGCAGTCTGCCAGCTGGTGCTTGGGCCGAACCTAAGAGTAACCCGTTACCAACCAGAAGAAAGTCTAAGAGTAAAATACTAAACCCGTAAACCTCAAGGCCCAAAGGGGAAATAAGAGGTAATAGAAGAACGTAGATGTAAACTAGAGAATGCATTTCAGATCCCATATAATTTATACCATGTGGGAGGGCCAAAAATCTCCATGTTCTTTGGAAATCAGGCAAAGGGAAGATTGAAATCAGGAAAAGGGAAGATTGTAGGCTGTAGCTACCCAGTGCTGAGTGCCCACTGCCCATACCACAAAATCGGGGCAAAATTAAACCATAAATCTTGATTTTACCAAATGGCAGGGCGAAGAAACTATCATAGATTCCCATATTTCTAGAAATTTGGCTAATGGAAACTTGTTCCTCCAAATTTCAGGGGCTAAATATAATTTTTTTTCCTCTATCCCTCCTAAAAACATGGGCTAACCCTGTACACGATTTTTACCTTAAAATAAATTACGGGCTAACAAAATAAGTTTAAAAAAATCACTCCGATACAAAAAATTTGCCCAATAAAAAATTAAAGGCCCCTTAATTTCGCCCATGAGCGAAATTTCGCCCATAAAATCATCTATGCTTGGGAGTGTACATTTAATCAACTATGCGATAAGACCACTCTAAATTCAAGTCTAGATTCTCAAAGTCAACATCCTACCTTGACATATCTTACAACTACTCCAGGCAACTTGTCAAATCATAATTTAATCATATAAGCAATCGAATTTTCACGGTTAAACAAAGAAAACATTAAATCAATATCAAAAGAACATTATTATCAATACTAATCATCCATAGCAAGTTTATCTATATTTTTATTACTTTTAA
This sequence comes from Picea mariana, assembly GCA_032191745.1. Taxonomy (NCBI): domain Eukaryota; kingdom Viridiplantae; phylum Streptophyta; class Pinopsida; order Pinales; family Pinaceae; genus Picea; species Picea mariana. The sequence continues at coordinate 10,534 of JASDQU010188695.1, read as the reverse complement.
ATTGATAAATAGATCCACGATACCTTAAGTAAAACTTAATGAAAATTTACCACCGAGTAAACGCAGGTAAAAACCTTAGTTGACAGTTTGGTGTTGAAGGGGTCTTTAATATGTCTAGACGTAAATAAGGTTAAATTCTCAGGCAGTAATTAACTGGAAACTAACAGTATGGAAAAAATCAGGAAACAGAATCAATCGGCAGCTAACAATGAGGCGAAATTTAGGGAACCCAGAATCAACTCGTGGGTACCTCGCAAACTCATGAAATTACTAAAACGTAGAATTTTAAAGGTGGCATGACAGAATGTAATTTGTTGTCCCAACAGAGCATGAACCAGTGCTGAATCTACCATTCAACACAGACACAGAGAATTATAACTCCAACCGCAGAGATCATGTGATTGGAAATCGTGGGGTATCCTCCATCAATCGCTAGTAGTTACAATCAAAACGCAGAGATTATGTAACACCATAAACTCAGAGATTATGTGGTCGAAGACCATGTGGGTATCTGCACCCAAAAAGCAGAGAAAACTCAACACAGACGCAGAGATATGCAGGCGAAAATTGTGGTTAAATCATCCACCAAGTTGCAATACTTACAACCCCAAAAACGAAGAGATTGTGGTCAGAATTCGTGGGTGTATCAACCACCAATTCGCATGGACTTACCACCCAAAAACGCAGGGATTGTGGTTGGAATTCATGGGGGTACGCTATTCTAACTGTCAAAAATCAAATCAATGCAATCTAACTTCTAACGGATTGGAAATAAAAATGAATTTGAACAGTGCATAGTTAGATTTGTACGGTGCACACGAATTTGAACGGTGCATACTTAAAGTTTAAAACACATAGAGCCAACAACCAGCAACCCACGGCATGCAAGAATGAAATTGCTAGAACCAATTTCATTAACAAATTACCAAACAATTTATTTTTTTCCAGAAACAATGTCACTATATCCATATACAAAAATGAAATTGCCAGAAGAGGTTTCATCAGTAACAAATTTAGAAGGAAAATTGCCAGAACAATTTATAGTAAGAATTTACCACCGGAAATTGCCAGAAAAGAGTTTTATCAGCATGACATTGCACAGTAAAATTTGTCGTTCAAGGGATGGAGACGCAAGGCTAGAGTTTACTCAGAATTTGCACAGTAAAATTTTACAGCACTGATAATTACACAATTTTTCTTTATTTGTTTAAATAATAGAGGTAAATAACTTTAGTAATAGAGGCAGGTAACAGCAGTAAGCCAATCAATCCATTACACCGATATACCGATCCTAGCATAACTAGTAATGCATTCCAATCTACTAAAATACAATCATACCATTGCCTTGTTGCTTGCTCCGAGTGTCGTCTGCGTGCTCCGTGCCACTCCCGCTCACCAACCGTCAAGACCTCACCGGTACCTCCCAGCCAACGCTAGGGGTACCCTGCTTCCCCCTTAGCCCCCTGAGCCACAAAGGGGTCACACACTATCCAGATGGTACGTCTAGCTTCCCAGCTTGCCTCGCAAGGCCGACCTACCACTCCTATCTGAGCTGAAAAATCCCAAATCCCCACAAGTAATCAGTCAAGTCACAAACATGGTAGCGTAACATTATGCTTACGGTCGATCCCCTTCTTCCTCATCTTCCCTTTCTTTTATAGAGTTTTTAGAACCTCCCACTTTCCCTAAATCACATTTAAATTAAGTTTTAATAAAAATATTCTAAATATTCTCCTTCACACAAAGTGTCGTTCATCCCCCACTTTCCTCCAAAATTTATTTTCTTTAATTTTTTAATTGTCTCATTTCCCCTCACCCACCTAGATTTGCTCCTAAATTTACTCCTAGGTGTTCCTAGATTCCCTTACAGGTTTAAATACTTTCCCTAAAATGAAGTTGTTATTTTAGTTCAATTTAGAAGGTTCTTAATTGCAAATTCTTTACTATGTTTACCTCGCTTTTTACTGTAATTTCCATTCTTTCCTTTATTATGTTTCCTCCATACCTTAGTTTCCTAATTTTTATTTTTCCCTTCTTTCCCCTTTTTATTAGAGCCAAAATGGCAGTTGCGCTATTTACTCTTTTCCTTTTTATTATTAAATTAATATCTTTTACACTTTCACAAGTTAAATAATTTATTTCTTCTTTACAATTTTAAATCCACTAATTTAATTAATTTCTTTGCTTTTTTCATTTTACCCCAAAAATTTTATGAAAACTAAAATTATTACTTGAGTGGGTTTTAGTTTAAATTTTTATTTTTATTTTTATAGGGTCTTTTTCTTAAAGTTAGACAAAATTTTACCCTAGAGAAGTTTTAGACTTAGGACTTAGATTTTGAACTACGCAACATTTAATTAGGGAGGTTGTTCAAGAATTTCTCAATGTGTTAAATGTCTTAGGGCCATATAGGTTTGTTCATTCATCAATAACAATAAGACATGCCCTTCAGGACGCACCACGTGCTCCAAGGGTGCCACTTGCCTCGTTTATTTCTTTTGCGCGATGTGCCCCTCAGGATGCACTACGTGCTCCAAGGGTTCCACTCACCTCTGGTGTTTCTTCTGCGCAACGTGCCCTTCAGGATGGACCACGTGCTCTAGGGGTGCCACTTGCCAACTTGACTGATTGGTAGACATCAATAATCCCTGGAGTCAACACTCCTCCAGGTGAACTTGTGGGAGACTAAGGGATCTAAGGAATAAGGCCCCCACCTTATTGCGCACCTCTTAGAATCATCGTGAGCGACTACCGCAGTCTGCCCTCATGGCATCGTGGATCCTCTCGAACTAGGTAATCGTTAACCTATAGTTCAAGCCATGACGGGAGTGCTAGTAGGCTATGGGAGGGTTGATGTCCACACCTCTCCTTCAACCTCTCTGGAAATCGTGTGTGGCCCCTTTACTCCATATGTGAGTCTGGTCGGAAAGCTATTGTCAGCCTGCATCATCAATGATCGTGTCAGAACATTTCCACATCATATCATCAAATCAATGTAATATCATAGTAAATAAATCACCCCAAATAGCACACTCCCTGACTCAATCCGGAGTCCAAGGGGTTCCATCGATGCCTCTACATCCTCAAGGTCCAAAACCCTRCACACTCAGTAAAACCGAGTCAATAGCACATGTCTATGTCAAAGTAGTAAAACATCATGTCATCTACCATAACGCATCATAATCAAGGGCCAAAGTTTTAATATCATAATAGTCTGGATCACTTGCGAGCAAGTGTCCTCAAAAAATAAGTTTTCTCAGTGCGCCAGAGTGGGATGTTACATACACCCCCTCTTGGTCTAAACTTCATCCCAAATTTTCTTCGTATAAATTTCGAAATAAATGTATCAGAGTATCATAAGTCTATCTATCAAACAAAAATGGAAATTGCTAGCGCATATCATATGCGTCCTCCTACGTCGCCGAGTGCGGACTATAATTGTCCCACGGAACCTTGACCTGAGCTACCGTTCGATGTCGTAATTGTCGAACGTGATGATATAAGATGTGGACCAGCTCAGCCGTGAGCACTCCCTCGTCTGATACCTGCAAGGAAATCATGTCAATCACATGTGTAGGATCACTAATATAATGTCTCAAAACAGATACATGAAAAACATCGTGCATATGCCTCAAAGAATCAGGCAAGGCTAGTTGATAGGCCACGGGCCCCTTTATCTCCACAATATGGAAAGGTCCCGTGAACCTAGGAGAATGTTTAGTTCCCTTTCCAAACCTGATCGAACTCTTGTGCGATTTAACTCGCAAGAAGACTCGATTGCCGACCTCATAACTACGATCGACTCGGGGCGCATAGGCATAACTCTTCTGTCGATCCTGTGCTTCTTTAATCCTTTGTTTTATGGTTTGCATTTTCTCTTGCATTTATTGGATCACTTATGGTCCCACTAGGACCCTATCCTCAAGACGATCCCAACTCAAGGGTGTCCAACATGGTCACCCATAAAGAAACTCAAAAGGTTCCATCTTAATGGTGCTCTGATAACTATTGTTGTAAGCGAACTCTACTAGTGGCAAGAATTCTTCCCAACACTTTTGTTGGTCCATCACATACATGTGAAACATGTCTTCAAGGGTTTGGTTTGTTTGTTCTGTCTTCCCGTTAGTCTCCAGGTGATACGCAGTACTAAAGTTAAGTTGGGTTCCCAAGGCCTCTTGGAAACTCGTCCAAAATCGTCCAGTAAACATTGATCCTCGATCGGATATAATCTTCTTAGGAACGCCATGCAGCCTCACAATCTCACTGTTGAAAACCCTCGCTATGTCAGGTGCCTAATATGTCGTATGTACAAGAATAAAGTGAGCACTCTTCGTCAGAGTGTCTACTACTAAAAAAATCGAGTCATGTCTCCTTGCCGTCAGTGGCAATCCAACGATAAAATCCATTGAAATGACCTCCCATTTTGATTCTGGAATGGCATTTGGTTGTAGTAATCCTGTTGGGTGTCTATGTTCAGCCTTTACCTGCTGACACTCCAGACATCTGGCCACATAGTTGACTATGTCGGCCTTAATTCCCTTCCAGAAGAATAAGGGTTTAAGGTTTGCCCTCATCTTTGTGACTGTTGGGTGACCCATGTAAAATGCTCTATGAGCCTCTCTCAGGATCAACATCCTCAACTCGTCCTTTGGCGGTACGTAAATCTGACCTCTAAACCTCAATAACCCATCGCTATCAAATGAAAATCCCTCATATCGTGGTACCATCATGGTGTTTTGTCTGATAAAACCCTCAACCTCTTTGCACCAGTCATCATCACGCTATAAAGTGAGAATCTTCTCACGTAGATTCATCTGAAGAGGCAACACCGAGAAGATGCGTGGTCTATGACTCAAAGCATCCACCACTCGGTTCATTGTTCCCTTTATGTAAGTAATCTCAAAGTCGTACTCGCTAAGAAATTTCGACCAACGCCATTGTCCTGCGTTCAGGTTGCTTTATGTAAAAATGTGTTGTAGTCCACAATAATCAGTCTTTAGTTCAAATTTTCTCCCAGCACGGTAGTGTCTCCAAACTTTCAAGGCATATACGATGGCTAATAACTCCAAATCATGCGTCACGTAGTTCTCCTCATGCCTTCTCAGCTTCCTCAAAATGTAAGCAATCACTCATCCGACTTACATCAAGACTCCGTCTAAACCTTCCTTGGATGCGTCTGTGCATACCAAGAAGTCTGCGTCCATGTCAGGGACTTTTAGTATCAATGTTGTTGTCAACAAAACCTTAAGCCTCCGAAATGCTTCCGCACATTTCTCGGTCCAAACAAACTTCTTGTTTTTCTTCTACAATTCTGTGATCGGATTTGCTATCTTTGAAAATCCCTGGACAAATCGTCGATAGTATCCTGCTAAACCCATAAATCTACGCACTTCTATGAAATTCGTTGGCACAATCCATTTCATAATAGCCTCAACCTTTGCTGGATCCACGGTGATACCTTCGCCGAAGATGACATGCCCTAAGTAGTAAATCCTCGATTGATAAAAAGAGCATTTGGACAACTTCCCATACAATTTGTGCTCTCGCAGGCACTGTAGTACCAAGCGCAAGTGCTTGTCATGCTCCTCCATTGTCTGAGAGTAGATCAAAATATCATCAATGAATACTTGGATGAACTTGTCCAGGTATTTGCGGAACACCCCGTTCATCAAACTCATAAATACTCCTCGGGCATTTTTCAGTCCAAACGACAAAATAGTAAACTCGTAATGTCCAAATCTCATCTTAAAGGCGGTCTTAGGGATGTCATCCTCCTTGATCCACAACTGGTGATACCTTGATCGCAAATCAATCTTGGAGAACACCGTCGCACCCTTCATTTGATCGAACAGATCATCAATTCTTGGTAAGGGATATTTATTCTTGATCGTAGCCTTGTTCATTTGACGGTAGTCAATGAAAAGCCTCCACGATCCGTCCTTCTTCTGAATGAAAATAACAGGTGCACCCCACGGTGACACACTAGAACATATCAGTCCCAGGTCCAACAACTCCTTCAATTACTTTTTCAACTCTTGCAACTCTGGGGTCAACATCCGATAAGGCATTCTTCCTATCAGTTCGGTCCCTGGTTTCAGGTCTATAGTAAACTCCAGTTCCCTTTCCGGTGGCATCGCAGGTAACTCCTTTGGAAATACATCTGCAAACTCCTTCACCACCGGGAGGTTTTCTAGACATTCCGCTACTCCCTTTTCATTTAGCGCAAGGATCGCATAAAGCTTGCACCCCTTGCGCATACTCTTCTGTAACTGTAAGGAAGAGACGAACCTCAGGGAGACTCCCTGGTTCCGTCCTACAATCACACATCTCTATCCTTTGCCATCAACCAAGCTCAACTGTTTCATCTTATAGTTGAGTATCGCCTCATGCGATTCCAACCAATCCATACTGATCACGATGTCATGAGATCCTAAGATTGTGACGTACAAGTTGACCCTTGTGACAAACTCTCCCAGGTTAAGGGCACATCCGATGGGCCTTGCCCATATCTCCCATTGTAGTGGGTTCGATTGATCCGGATGCTTTGGTCCTCTCCATAAGACAGTCGTGCTGGTAGTGTGGCTCCCCACATGTCCAACACCCCTTCTTCGGCCCAGTAGTCCTGGTACCCGAAATAGAATATGGCAGCCCACTGGCCTGGAACTCTGGTCTGATCTTTTGAACAGGCCTAAACTGATGCTTCTATGGGCGACGCTGCTGCTGATGCTGTGGTCCTAGATAAGGTGTCCGCTCCTGAGGTGGTGGTCGTCGAGGTGTAGTGAAAGTGGGTCCCCTCTGGAAGCCACAATATCTCGACGTATGTCTCGCAGGTGTCTGATGCTGCGGTGTTCCAGATGAACCCTCCCTTGCTGGTCTCACTAGAGTCCTGGTCTGACCCCCACTGATAAGCTCCTCCTCTTCTATGAGGGCCTTCTGGAAAACATCGTGCAAGGTTTGAGGAATCAAGATCCCAACCTTTGCACGTAGGCTGCCGTTAAAGCCAAACATGAACCTGTTGACCTTAATCTTCTCAGTGTTAAGGTGCAGAGCATACTAGAGYAGCTCCATATAACGTGCCTCGTACTCAGGCACCGTACGACCTCCCTGTCCTAAGGCATTGAACTCATTGAGCTGATGCTCAATGAATTCCTCTGAAAGGAACCTCTCTTGGAACCGTTTCTCGAACAGTTCCCATGACACGTCTTCAACGGCCATGTTCAACTGCGGTAGGAGCGTCTTACACCATAGAAGAACGCTCTCCTTTAGTTGAAAGACCACCATACAGACCTTCATGTTGGAGGTATAATCATGAAGTGCAAAGCACATTGCCATGTTCTCCAACTATGCCTTGGCGGCTATGCCATCCAGGGCACCAAAGAACTCAGGAAATTTGAGCTTCTCGAGTTCACGGTGTATGCTACAAGATACGACTAGTGTGCACTGCGGAACCTAAGCGGGTGCCAGCGCTCTGGCCTCATCTCTATCCAAACGGCTGATCAATGCCTCGAACATGCGCTGGAAATATCTCATCATCCCAACAACATCGCCAACTGCTATCTTCTCGTATCCGAGAACCTGCTCATCTCCCTGGGTGTTAGACCCCTCAGGTGTGGATGCTACTGGAGGCGTCGCACCTCCTCCCCTAGCACCCCATCATCTGCATCCACGGCCTGCTCTAACCATGATTACCTGGACGCACACAATCAACTTGATCAACAACAGAATAATCAAATCATGTCAACGAAAGCTGTAGCAATCCCAAGTCGCGGGTCGAACCCGCTCTGATACCATATGTAACGAACCTCCCATTCATCACGATGAAAAATCCCTTATAACAAGTGATAATTTTTTTTTTATTTTTTTTTTATTCTGTGTGTGCACGTGTGTACAAGGATAATAGATACATTCAACTCTGCGTCACCATACGACGATGAACATCTGCTATCAATGATAATTAATTCCTTCTTTACGACCATAAAATAACAACCATCTTTCATTTTATTTTACAATAACTACCTAAAATGACCAACACACACATCTGATAGGTTACCTATAACCAACTCAGTAACCTTACCACAAATGACCACAACATCCACATTGACAGTTCCATAATCCTTAGCATTACCATTAAACGTTTCATTACATAATCATTTCTATAAAACAATAATAACATTGTATTAACACTACCATAAGCATACATTCAACACTCCTTTACATCTATCATTTCCCTAAGAATTAACAGTAAATTTAAACCTTATATGTCATTAGTTTTATTATGAACAATAATAGCTTTGAAGGTTAGCATTACCCTCAATATTGGCTTCAACCTTAACATTCATTACAGCTCCATTTACTCCACATAAATCCAATTAGTATACAGTTACCCAACCATAAAATTTCAATAACATAAAACATCACATTTTATAATACACCAATATTGCCATAAAGTAACTAATCATTACATTTAGAGGTTACAATAACTTGGTATTGATAACAATCACATTCAAACTATCAGAAGGAAGGCAAACCAGATCACAGATGAATTGGCTAATGTGGGCATTGAGTGGAGAGAGCCAGATCTCCGTTGCTACTCTACCCAGAACCCTAATCATCCTATCCTCCAGCAATGCATACGAAAAGCTGAATCAGTAGATGCTTCCCTGGATGGGGTGTTAGTGGCTTCCCCATGGCGATTGATGCGATCGGACACAATACGGCATAGCACGAAGCCACGTGACGGGCCCGTGCTGCAGTACCATGCCATCCCAGGAGAGTAATGGCATTTATGCTCATCATAATGGTTGAGGTAAGGGGCACTTATGCCACCCTTTTCTCCCACACATTTTGTATAATGGCTTGGGTCATCGTTTTTGGCATTACACCTTGTAAGCGGTTGGAAGGGCTCCCCCCTTCACGATGCAAACAACACCAGGCTTGCTCATAGGCTATCTCCTTTGTTTTGCTGCAACACCGGTCCAACCTTGTCCAGCCCTGCTCACCTGCACACATGAAAGAAAGGCTTAGAGGAAAGTCGAAGTGGGGCTCACCCTGGAAGCCCCGCAGACCTCTGGTCTCGCCTTTGGCCTCCCCGATGACCTGTTCTTCCTCCCTCCCTCAAAGCATGTCCCCAAATTCCACCCCGCCACCTCTACAATCCTTACACCTTTTCTCCGCAATCACCCCACCACCTCCGCAGTCTTCGCTTTTACACTCCATGGCTACTATCCCGCGAGGGTTGATTTCGACTCCACGTTCTCCTCAGGACCCCCGGATGCAATTCTTAGTGACAATGTCCTTCCCCAGATCCTTGAGCACCTGGAGGAGTGCACCAACGGTTTTTGGAGAGTCCAAACGAGCACATCTCCACCCTGTGGGCCATCTCGACAGTGAGAACTTCAAAGAACGATTGGGCATTTTGTATGATTTAGTCTTTGAGCTCAGGAGGGAGATGGCGGACCTCAAGTTTCGACTGCAGGCCACAGAAGACAATGTTGCCACCTTTCTTCATATCCTTTCAACTATGCAATCGGAGCTCTCCTCGGACTCAGCTGGCTCTTCTCTGGGAGAAGCCCCTGACATTGAGATGGATAGCATGCGGAGATAGGCAGCGGATAGGCAGAAGGAAGTGGAACGTAGCGGCCCAGTTGAGAATGAGGAGCATGTGGAGTGAAAGGAACAATGTCGGGATGACCATCCGACCAACTTCGAGATAGAACCATGGATAGAAGACCTCCGAGCCACGTGGATAGGATATTAGACAGGTGTTTAGATTTCTTTTTTCTAAACATCTAGTTTCATTAGGCACCTAGTCTAGATGCAGCTAGTATGATCTTTGTGTGTCTTCTGAACCAACAATATTTTCAGACTTATGAATTGGGGGCTGGCTGGACTGGTTTCCCCTCTGTTGGGGCAGTCCAGCAACTACAGCCAGTATCATACTATATTTTGGCAACTCTTTTAAGCTCTAGCAGGCACTAAATATAATATATACTTCTTACTTACAAAAAAAAAAAAACAATCACATTCAAACTAATGACAATTAATGCAACAATACGGCAATAATCATGGCATTAACACGACCATCAGTATCGCCATTAACCAGCTATCTATATTAAGGCAATTTGAATTAGAGAAACAATAATAACTACTTAAGTTACTCACTACTACTACAGTGTTTCTTGGGAGTGTACATTTAATCAACTACAAGACAAGACCACTCCAAATTCAAGTCTAGATTCTCAAAGTCAACACACTGCCTTGACATATCTTACAACTACTCCGAGTGACTTGTCAAATCATAAGTTAATCATATAACCAATAAAATTTTCACAGTTAAACAAAAAAAACATTACACCAATATCAACGGAACATTATTATCAATAATAATCATCCATAGTAATTTTATCTATATTTTTATTACTTTTAAATTGATAAATAGATCCACGATACCTTAAGTAAAACTTAATGAAAATTTACCACCGAGTAAACGCAGGTAAAAATCTCGATTGACAGTTTGGTGTTGAAGGGGTCTTTA
>JASDQU010188694.1:0-11683 GCA_032191745.1 Picea mariana | reverse complement strand
CTCAAATAATAATAATAATAAATAGAATACTCTTTGTAATTACAATATTTCAACACTCCCCCTTAACAAGAAGGGTATTCTAGAGACACAACTCAATACAACATCATCAAGAGAGAGAGAGGGAAGCAACATCAACAACATCTGGAACATTGACTGACATATCTATAAATCATCGAAAATTTTTCTCATCATCATCGTTCACAACATGGAGTTGGAGTAGCATCATCATCCTCATCATCATGAGGCTAAATTAACATCATCATCATCTTTGGCATGAGACTAAAGTAACATCATCATCTTCTTTAGCATGAGGATAAAGTAATATTATCAACATCTTTAGCATGAGGCTAAAGTAACATCATCGTCTTCAACAAGAAGCTGAAGTGACATGATCATCATCATCTTCAGCAAGAAGATGAAGTGGAATCATCATCATCTGCATCAACATAGATTAGTATAACACTAATACATCATCATCATCAATTACAAAACAAGGATGACACAACATCAACAACAACAATATCACAGCACAAAGGACAGAGCATTATCAACAACAACAACATCACAACACGAAGGTCGGAGTATCATCAACAACAACAACATCACAACACAAAGGTTGGAGCATCATTAACATCAGCACTAGGTTGGAAATATTCAGCATGAAGATGGCATCTCATCAACATTAGCACGAGGATAGAAATATTCAGCATGAGGCTGGCATCACAACAACATCAACACGAAGCTGGAAATCTTCAACACAATGTTGGCATCACAACTACATCAACACAAAGATGAAAATATTCAACACTAGGCTGGCATCAACAACATCGGCACGAAGATGGAAATCTTCAGCACTAGGCTGACATCAACAACATTTTGTGGTACTCTGATAGATCCAAAGGACCTACCCAAGAATCAAAAATATTCCCTAGGATATGAAATCCTAACAGAGCTACCACATGGTACTCTGACAGACCCAAAGGATATGCCCAGGAATCATAAGATTCCCTAGGATATAAAATCCTAACAGAGATACCACTACTGATTAGGATACCATAGTATCATCATCACTACTCCCCATTTTGAGGGAGGTCCTTTTGGACTATACCAAGCTTTTCTCGAAAATGCTCAAACTTTACATGAGACAGAGGCTTGGTCAACACATCTACAACATGTTCATTTGTGCCAACATATTGTAGCTTTATAGCTCCTCTCTACATCATATCATGAATGAAGTGATATCGGATCTCTATGTGCTTTGACACATCATTTTTATACAACTCTGGTTATCACATAGGATCACAGTGGCTTCCATCTCCAGAGAAAATAGATCTGTCAACAACATTTGAAGCCATATGCCTTCACAAATGGTGGAACATGCAACATTGTATTCTGCTTCTGCCGCGATGAGAGTAATACTTGATTGCTTCCTACTCTGCCATGAGATCATGGCTAACCCCATGCTGAAACAACATCCTGAAGTGCTATTTCGATTAGAAACACTTCAAGCTCAATTTGAATCAATATATCCACACAATCTGAAGTCATGATCTCTAGTATAACAGAGACCAAAATCCAACGTACCCTTAAGGTATCTCATCACATGTTTTGTGGAAACAAGGTGAACACATCTGGGCTCTACCAGATACCGACTCAAGATGTTCACATCAAAACACATATCTGGCCTAGTATTCATCATATACATAAACAAATCAATAATCTGTCCTGTACAGAGTAACATCAACCAATTCTGATGAGGTATCTACCAGGATCTTCAACTTCATTTCCATGGGTGTGTACATGGATTTACATTTCAACATGTCAAACCTCTTCATTATTTTAACTGCATACTTCCCTTGGTTAAGGAAGATCTTCTCTGTGTTCTACCAAACTTCAAGACCTAAGAGATAATGCATAAGGTATTCCATCAAACTCTGTAGCGAGCTTCTTCTATAATCTGTGATGATCTTTTCTTCATCTTGTCAAGAATACATCATCTACATATAGTAGCAACAATATAACTAGCTCATCATTCATAACCTAGGTTAGAATCAACTTTACTCTTGGTAAATCCCAAGCTCTTCAGGAAACTATCAATTCTGCCATACCAAGCTCTAGGAGCTTGCTTCAACACGTACATAGCTTCATTCAACCGACAAACATGAGTTTTTCTATCTTCAATCTTCAAATAAATTTTTCTCATTACATTGTACCAATATGGTACATTTGCTCAACTGCAACTCAATTTGCATAATCATGTGCTAGATCTATGTTCTTTCTGCAAAGCACTATCTATCTCACTGCCTAAGAGTATGTCCTCTCCTCTTTCTACAATTGTTCCTTCTGGAACTGGGACTCTACACCTGCAGTTGCTTTGAGGTTGAGAATGATTGCTTCATCCTCACTGTGGCTGCTAAAATCTGAGAGGAACTCCTCTTATTCTATCACGTCAACAAATTCATCTAAAACTGAGAGTGGCTCAATAACTGATAATGAATGTAGCTCTTATTATTTCATGGAGGTAACTCTATATTTTATTGTATTCATGTCTCCATGACTCAACTAATGTAATGCACCAACTACCACTCAATTTTAAATATGGGGATTGCTCCCCCTGCATCTCATACTATATATGAATTAAGGTTGTTCTGGTTGTCTTCATAAATACTGGAACTATTTCTTCAATTACTGGAGTAAGTGTCTTGTCATAGTCTTCTCCCTCTTGTTGGGAGAATCCTCTAGACACACATCAGGCTTTGTACATTTGCAACATTCTTGATCTATTTAGATCAATCTTGGAAGTCAATATTGAATTCTCTTCTAGTCTCATGGAAGAATCCATATCCTAGTCTTCTAACAACCTTTCTTCTCCATCACTGAAACAAGGGAATATTCCCAGGAGATTTCATATCTCCTATAAGTTTATGAAGCTACAATCTAGTCTTCTCATGGAATCTGTCTCCCAGTCCTGGAAGTTGTCTCTTCATCTGATCCTTTCTAAGATCATGCTTACTCTCGATTTCTTTCAAGTCTACAAGGACTTCATCATCTCTTATGGGGTATACTTGGTGTTGAATACCAAGTCTAAATATGAAAGGCTGAGTCATACTTAAACGAGTTTTGCTTCCCGTCAAGGTGGCTTCATTATCCTTTTACCAAGTCTTCTGTGAATTCTAATGTTTGGTCATCTTTGGAGCCTTCTGCTCCTTACAGTCAATTCCATATGAAATACTTTGGATCTCAAAAATAGCTTCTTCTTCATATTCTATTGTACATGAATGTATATGGTCATGTACATAGTCTATTTCATGTCTCATCTAATCTGTTGCCTTCTCCAACCTTCACTATAGCTTCCTTAGGGTTATTGCTTGTGTCTTGAAACAAGGTCAATAGGTAAGAATAATACTCTTTTGATAATATTAAATAAAAAAATAGCATGAATAATCATCACAGTAGCTCCTTTAGAGCTATCACTTGTGACCTATTTGAAACAAATATCAAAAGTAAGAAATACAATACAAGATGAAGTAAACACTCTTATAGTGTTGTGATCAAACATTCATCCATGGTAACCTAGAACCAACACAAGAAGTTTCTCCTAGAGGAGATGTTAGTTGTATCTGGTAAATGATTACATTAAGCATTTATCTCAATATGCTCACATGCTACCAAGCATAATACTTTTCAAATATTGCTACCTCAACTATAGTGTTTACTTATAAAGGGGTAGTTATCAACTTGTCAAGTGAAACTTTGAATCTTAGCAACTTAATTAATCAAACATGGAACCTGGCGCCTTTTCCTCAAGAATGAGTGTGTTTGTTTTCTTTCGAGTCTCCTTCACTCAAGATGACAAGTGATTTTTTCAACCTATCTTATGTACTAAGACAATATGTTATCTTGACAGAAAGTTGGGTTAGAGGATAAACTCTATGATCTCAACTTTAATCAATCTAATACTTTGAATTAAATTTTGACCAAAGGTTAGTATGATGGTCATAGCTTCAACATGCAACCTATATCAAAATAATGTCATAACAAATAGATGCATATTAGAATAATCAAACATGGGTTGCATTATTCCTCTGAATGTGTTGGATATTGAGATTCTTCTAGATCTATGGCAAGAGATCCCTTCTTCTGCAAATACCCTTTAAATATTAAAAGTTTAAACGTATGTGAATACATACCTTTGATAATATTTACAGGTAGTGGCACCATCTGGCAGCAATGGTAATAATTACCAACTCTTAAAAACTTCAAGGGTGACTGCACCTGGTCTGCAACTGATACTTCAATTGATACTGCAACTACAATTGATTCTAAAACTACAATTGCAACTGCAACTGATTCTAAAACTGCAACTACAACTACAACTTAGGGTTTTATGAGGAAAACCTAATTTTTCAAACTTTAAATTTTGAAACTCTGACCCAGGGGATAGATGCCTTGAGTTGAGGTGAGTAAGATGGTGCAGTCAAATTTCCAAAAATCCAAATTTTACCCCTTGAAACTGAGCTTGCGGAAATCTGGACTGGTATTGGTTCTGGTTTCCTGGTTTTCTGGTACCATTGAAAACTAGGGTTTCACTTTTCAAGAGTTTTATCCACTAAAAAGGTGCGCTCAAGGTGCCAAAAGATTCACTAAGGTAGGGCGCAATTTTCTAGATGGTTTTTAGGCAAAAATTCCTCTCCAACAAAAAGCCCTAATTTTCTTGTACGACAACAGTGGCGTTTTTGCTTATCTAGTCAAAGATGTTCTCTTCATCTTAGCTCTCATACCATTTTAAAGTTTAAGATATTATTAGGTTTCTTTTCAATTTACTAGATAACCATAACATAGATAGGATCACTGAGAGAAACACAATCACAAGATACACAACATTTATCCTGGGAAACCCTCATGGGGAAGAAAACCCAACAAAAACTTCCTTAATATAGATAGCCAATACAATGCCAAGACAATAAACCAAACACTAGAGAATATCCTCCACTGAGTAATGTGCCTCTCTCTCTTCCTTCTTCCGGCAACTGGAAACTGCAGCTTTCTTCAAACTTGCGCACTAGATGAGTGAGTTGAGTGAGTGATCAAATGAGGCACTGGCTCCCTTTATTTATATAAACTGGGAGGTGTTGAAAAGGTGTCTCTTCACTTGGTAGGGACGACTTGTCTTCTTAGTGGTTAAAACCACTTTAATTAGGCTTGGGGGACGACTTCTTAATTTGCATAATACAATTAGGGTTTAACCAATCCGCAAAAGGGGATTTGGTCAATTACAATGCCCAACATGATCAATCCACAAAAGGGGATTTGATCTATAAATAAATGACTCAAATAATAATAATAATAAGTAGAATACTCTTTGCAATTACAATATTTCAACAGAAGTTTAAAGAAGCTGCAACAAGAAGAAACGCCACCAGGGCTACTGCAGAAGACCCTAAGCAACGTAACCCTTACGAACTTAACCGCAGACCAGAAGAGGAGGCTGAACTCTGTAGCTGCAGGCTTGGGGAGGAAGCCCAGCCATAACAACATACCTACTTGAGGCTGCCACAGCCAGAAGAACCCCAAAATTACAGACAAATTTTAAAGTGTTTTTTGAGGCATATTCTGAGGCAATTTAGGCCCGTTTTTTTAGACCCGTTCTGAGGGATTTTTTGACCAAGTTAAGGGTTCTGTTCCAGCAAAATTTGAGGCATATTTAAATCTGTTACAACAAAGTTTTGAGGAATATTTAAATCTGTTACAACAAGTTTTTGAGGTTGTTTTGGTCTGTTCTTAGCATCATCTCCAAGTGTATTCCAACTAAGGTTGACAACTAGCTTGTGTGAAAAAGTAGCAATCCAAATTGCAGATCTGAAGTAAACTTAAGAGACTTGTTAAGGAGTAAGAATGTGTGGTTTCTATTGAATAGCCTTTCCTAAAACTTGTGTACACATCCTGTTCAGGATAGTCACTGTATGAATTTGTTTAGGTGACTGTAACAATACTAAGAACCCTTGATTGCAAGCTCAAGTATGTAAACAGTCTGTATCATTTCATTGATTCACAAATATTCATACCAGATCAGTTAAGAAGTAGTAAGGATGACATATGCAATTATGAACATGCCTATTATTGTATCTCATACTTTGGTATACAAGCCAGAGATCTGAAGACCATATATGCCAATTTGATAGACAATATTCAGTTGACAATCTATAATGGAAATTTGCATAAAAAATGTTATCCACAACAGTGCTAACTTGAAACCTACAGCCTTTGAAGTAAGCTTACAATTCATAAAGGTTTCCTGATAGTGTTTTCATTTCATATGGCCATACTAAGGACAACATTAAGAGTATCTGGACAAGTGTCCTGATGATTGTGACTATAATTACCTGTTGTAACAACAAGGTAAGGCCACAAGTATTGTGGACAACAACATTCAAAGTCTGTGAGCATTTAAAAGCACAGATTGTAGCCTTAAGAACCATCTCTCTCAAGCACATGACAACTTAAAGTCTATGGAAGCTACAAAAGGCAGCTTATCAGTCCTTGATGACAATTGAAAAACATGCAAAGATCATATGTCAAGTTCCATGCTCATATGGAAAAAAGTGTGCTTGAAGGCTAGTGCAGATTGTGAAGGAGTATCATTACTCATCAAGATATTGGCTAGAACAAGCAATCAGATTGAAGAACCAACAATGTACACTCTAAGTAGGCACTTTGCATATTTGACTTCATTCTTAAATTTGTAAAATGGCAGTGGATCTTGTGCACTTAGTATTGTTTATCATTTTTATAATGAAGGGTATTATCCCTGGTGTGGGAGCCCTAATGATTTGGACTATTATCCCTGGTATGAGGGTCCATTTTTTTTGGTTGGTTGTTATCCTAGTATAGGAGGCCATTTTGGTTGTTATCACTAAGGGAGGCCATCTTAGTTATTATCCTAGTACAGGAAGCCAGATTTTCTTGTTTAAATTATTGGAGGACCATGATCCCTGGTACGAGAGTCCAAATTTTCTTAGTTGGTTATTATCCTAGTACATGAGGCCATTTTGATTGTTATCCCTATGGGAGGTCATCTTTGTTATTATCCTAATACGGGAGGCCAACAAAGTTTTGTAGAAGCAGTAAATGACCTGAGAAGACATGGGATGTCTCCAGGTTAGAACACCGGAAAAGGAAGATGTATATCCTTCAGACTTCAGAGAGAGTCACTTGACTCAGAGGGAGTCAAATTATTTGAAAAGAAGGAACAGACAGTGCCTTCTCCCCCTTCAACAGTTCATAGGGAGACATCAGTTGATCTGGTTGCTCCAGTTGATGTCCCTAGAGACATTGCAGCTGGCCATAAAAGACCTGCCTGGGCTCCACAAACTTTGAAAGAGGCAGAGGGACATGTAGCTCCTCGAGACACATTCCGAGAGGCCATCTTTGTTATTATCCTACTACGGGAGGCCAACAAAGTTCTGTAGAAGCAGTAAATGACTTGATAAGACATGGGATGTCTCCAGGTTAGCAACACCAAAAAAGGAAGATGTCTATCCTTCAGACTTCAAAGAGAGTCACTTGACTCAGAGGGAGTCAAACTATTTGAAAAGAAGGAAGAGGCAGTACCTTCTCCCCCTTCATCATTTTAGAGGGAGACATCAGTTGATTTGGTTGCTCCAGTTGATGTCCCCAGAGACATTACAGCTGGCCATAAAAGGCCTTCCTGGGCTTGACAAACTTTGTAGGAGGAAAAGGGACATGCAGCTCGTCGAGACACATTTTGAGAGAGAAAGAAAACAAAGAGATTTTCAAGCTATTTTTCAGCCATGAGCCACATCATTGATACCGAGCCTTCTTGTCATGGAGAAGTAGCAGGTCAGTAGGTATGGCAAGATTCCATGACATAAGAGTATCAATCCATCATAAAGAATGATGTGTAGGATATGGGAAGTCTGTAATGACTTCCAAGTAGATCTATAAGATCAAGTATGTAACTGATGGAAGTGTCGAGAAGTACAAATTGAGATTTGTAGCTAGAGAATTCTCACAGGTGGAGGGAATTGATTATGAGGAAGAATTTTACATCGAACAGCCAGAGGGATTCGTAATACATGACCGAGACAGACTCACTGGATAGCAACAAAGCATGTATTGAGATATCTACAAGGCACATTTGGATATGGCCTGAGATATGCCTCCAGTGTAGACATGATATTGCAGGGATATGTCGATGTAGATTGGGCAGGGAGCACAGTGGACCAGAAGAGCACATCTGATTGTTATTTTACCTTGGATTCTGCCATGGTTTCTTGGTGCATTAGGAAACAAGTTTTGTGGCTTTGAGTACCGCAGAAGTAGAGTATATAGCATTGAGTGTGGCAGTTCGTGAAGCAGTATGGCTTTGCAAGATCATGACAGATTTATTTGATCATGAGATGGATTCTACCATTATTCATTGTGATAACCAGAGATGTGTGAATATCTCTAAGAACCCTATGTTTCACGCTAAATCAAAACACATTGAGATAAAATATCATTATATCAGAGACATGGTGTAGAGGAAAGAAATACACGTGCAATACCTTCCTACACATGAGCAGATTGTAGATATCTTCACCAAACCACATGCTAGGATGAAGTTCGAGTACTTCCATGAGAGACTTGGCCTGGTCGAGAATGCCTCCCTAGCTGAGAGGGAGTGTTGATGATTTTAGCATCATCAGACATCCTCCAGGATACATTCTCCTCTGTGAATGAGTTGAGTCGACCTGAGAGGGAGCCCAGTGTTGGGCATACCCAGGTGATGGGGCATTGTTCTCCTCTGTTTGAGAGTTGAGTCGTCCCCCAAGTGGTTGGGGAATCATTATCCTCTATAGATTTGAGTCGTCCCCCAGTGGTTGGGTGTGCCCATGTGATGGGTGTATCATTCTCCTCTGTGTGAGAGTTGAGATGATGTGGTACTCCAGATGATTTTCCTGTGGAATCAGTTGAGATAGAGATCTATTGAGTATGACGTCCCTCTGGCTGAGAACATGTGGACGTGTCCCTAATGGTTGAGCACTAGTGGATGTGTGAGATCCTTGCTATATTGTCTAAGAGTAATATTTACTTGTAAATCTAATTATGTTGTAAAGTGATGCAGGAGCATCGTATAAAGCCAAAGGCACGCACCTAACCAAAGGAGACAGTTGGAAAAGCACCAGCGCACATTTTGAAATGTTTTGAATATTAATGAATGGACATTAATGTAATATCTAGGGAAGCATACTTACCTTTGTGTTTTGGAGATTGTAAACAGATCTTGAGCATTGCTCTCATCTGTCGAATGTAGAGGCATTTATGCGTAATGAATGTAAAGTAGGTAGATTTAAATAATAGATTAGACAGTTTTAGGAGTGTAGGAGGAAGGAGGGAAAATGGATGATAGACACCCTTGACCCTTTGATCATTTGTAACATTATGATTCAGATTTCATAAGTTGTACAGCTGCAGAGGAGAACAGAGAATTTTTTCATGCATTCTAGTTGTAGTTGTTTACCATGTATGAGAGCACTGGAATTAATGAAAGAAAAGATTTGATTCCAATCTTTATGTTTGTTATGGCTCTTGGAATCGCCTGTTGAACAATATGTTGTGGCTTATTTGCATTCTTTGTGTGCATTTTATTTCAATGCAAATCTGTGTGTGTATGTTCGAGGATTCTATGTTGAATATTTGAATCCTGGATAAGGGGAGAATGAGTTTCAGTTGTTTCTATTTCTAAGAACGCCTGCAAAGAGTGAAGTGGAGGTTCCGCAAGGAGTGTGTCGATCAGACTCTAAGTTTTACCTTAGAACTCTCAAAAGAGATTCAAACTTTGTCTTTACAGGCAAGAGTGTTAGCAGAGCATAGAGCCATGCAAGGTGTGCGCAGGCTAGGTGAACTCTTGGATTTTACTAAATCCAAGAGAGAAATTGAGGGACTGTTGTCGCAAGGAGTGCACAGAGTCAAAAATCTAAAATAACTAGAGGTTATTTGAAAACTGCCGCAAGGAGTGCGTGCAGGGACTCTTTTTGGAGGCCTTGAGTTTGCAAGTGAAAGCTCAGGAGGGTTAGAACCTGTGAATTGTTCCAAAGGGAGATGGAGGTTTAATTGATTCACAAGAATCAAGTTCAAGAGGGAAGGATGCCAAGTCGTCTAGCCAGAATTCCTTGAGAAGTTGAATCAGATGGTTGAATCGCTTTAGGAGGAAGTGTCAAAATCCTGTGAACCGTTGGATCTCTTAGAACATCGAAGAGATTAAGACTGAGTCTCTTTTCAACACCCTTAAGCTCTAGAGGGATAGTGATTGTTATATTTGGATCAACATGGGCCGTTGATCATGCGAACTCGCATATCGGAGTTCGAGGAATGGAGTGACAAGAGATTTGGGGTCAAGCATCTTGGATTGCTGATTTGTGAAATTCCAATACGTCGTGGACCATCAGATTAAGGGAGGCATACAGCCGTTGGATCTTGTCGAAGGTTGGATTTCGGAGTCATGGATTCATAAGGAGAGTGTACAAGGGGTGGTGCTCCAACTCGTGAATCACGAGTCGCGAAAGGCGTTTTCACCTAGGCTTGGTTGTGTTCATGTTAGAGAGGGGGCTTACACCATAAGCCCATTCAAAATTTCTCATTTCGGCTATTTCCAAGAGCCATGGCATAGTGTTCTAAGCACCCCAACTTGCGAAAACCGAAATCCTATGTGGGATTAAACAAGGGGTTTTGTTAACCCTTGTCGTGATCTAGAGAAGATCCTGCGCGGATCTCAGCCTGAGGGAAAGAGGTCTGCATCATAAAGGGTATAGGTCAGCCCCACCATGTAAATATAATTAATATTGTAATTTGATTAATGAAATTTTTGTGGTTTGGATTTTCAGAAGTAATCGGATTAGCCATAGTCTTGTCAATAGATCGTCGATGTTTCAGATCCAAATCAGGATCCATCTTCAGGACATGAAGCTTGAATTTAAAATGAATAGAAGATATGGTATTAAATAATGAATGTGAAAGGAGACCTAATGTCGGCTATGTTCATTTAGAAAAAKTTTAATCTTTATTTAAGCTTTTTTAGGGTTTCATTTTTAATTCAATGTTTAATTAATTAATCTAATTAACTGTGTTAATAGATTCTAGTTTTTAAGTCAATTAAAGAATCTATTAGGGTTAGTTTACTAAGCTTATATAAACTATTAATTTTTATGTTATAATAATGATGGTAGTCTTATTAGAAGTTTATTTTAATAAGTGTTTATTTATTAGTTAGGGTAAGATTATTGATTAGGGTTAATTAATTGTTAGGGTATGATTATTAATTAGGATAAATAATTTACATCCTAAATTGTTATGATTTATGTTTTTACTTGTGAATTTTCCTATTGATAGTTTTGGTAAGAAAGTTCATTTTAATAATTGTAGTTTATTAGGGAATGATTTTTAATTAGGTAGGGTTATTTTTAGTATTAGATTGTTTTCCTAAAATAGTGCTAATTATTATTATTATTATGAATCAAGGGAAGCCAGTTTTCACTTAATTATAGCCCATTATCTCTGTTTAGGTTACCAGGGTGTTTTTGGATCTCAATAGCTTCTCTAATACATCGTTTAAAGAGGTGATTTTCTTTGGCGAGGATTGTGTGTCTTCTAGGTGGACATGGTGTTTTTTTTGTAAGGGAGT
>JASDQU010188693.1:10535-23939 GCA_032191745.1 Picea mariana | reverse complement strand
GAATATCTTTTGGAGTATTGATGGAGAGCTTCTTGTGAGAGCTTCTTGAGAATTTTTGGTGTGGAACACTTGATCATATTGAAGATATATAGGTGACTAAGGTAACCAAGGATATCCAAGCCAAATTTCAAAAGGAAGGTGAAGAAAAGAGGGTCGGAATTGAAGGGAGGATAAATTCTTTTGATGATGCTTTCTAAGGTATGTTATTTACAGGTCATCTCACCATTTTCGCTATAAATTTTTTTCTATAATGATTCAGATAGTGAAATTGTTATTCCATTGATAAAACATACCCAAATATCTATGGTAAAAAATTTAGCTTTTGGGTCATTGTATTTTTGGATTTACACTCCGTGGAATATAGGGTTTGTGGCTAGTCCTGAAACTAGTCAAAAACAGGTGTTTCGGGTAAAAACGCCATAACTTATTCATAACAGATACAAATTCAATGAGACAAAATGTGTTGGTTTTCATACATTCTATAGTATGTTGTGTAATATTTTCATATCAATTCAGAGAATATTTTGTGTGGAGAACACTCTACAAGGTCGCTCTCTAGAATAAGCCAGAATTCAGCCAGGTATGTCATTTTTTCTATAACTCCTTTTCTGAGAGGTTAAAAGTAGTGCCATCTGGAGGAATTGCATAAAACACACTGAATAACATTTTATATCAGTTTCAGATCTTTATTCATTACAGGTACAAATTTATTATTATTTCAAGTTGGGGTTGTTGACTAATCCAAAACTAGTCATGGTTGAGACAAGTAGTTGATTAGTTGGCACATACATGAGGTGTATAGTTGATGATGTTGGTACATATAGATGAACCATTGTTGATGAGTAGTTGACACATGATTGGTATATACTTGGTACATGTTTGGATGCGCTTATTTATGGTACAGGTTGATTACAGGTTGGTGCATGGTTGATGCATGTGTTTATGTTGACAGATTGATATATGTTGAGGATTGTTGCCTCATCTCAGTTGGTGCTGAGAATGTAATATGAGTCTTGCATATAGATATGGTTCTCTTGTAGAGTCGTACTCTATTCAGTTGTTACTAAAAAACCCCTGGATTGAAGTCCATAATAAAAAGAAAAATTGTACATACATCTTGTGTTCTTTGTGTTCCTTGTGGAGATTATTTGTTGATGATATGTTGCTGATATATGTTGTTGATATGTATTCACATATAACTGATTATAAATGACAGCAATGAGTAATGATCAAATTTTGAATATTAACTAAGGATATTTTGTGTAAGAGGGAAGGTTTTGGAAAATGATCCCCACACTCATTCACCACCCCCCCTCTAAGTGTGGTAGGTGTGTCTAACAGTTGATACGTCAACTTCTCGAGGGCTTAACTTTTGCATACAATCTTTGTTTGGGGCGCTCGATACACTGTTGGAAAGGTATAACCGAGAAGAATGATTTTCGATTGGTCCAAGCCACTATATTTGGCAATCACTTGGACCCAAAATCCCCAAAAAACGTCGTTTAGGGCCTCAAAACGGCCCCAGAAGTTTGGAACCCGAAAAACTGTCGAAAAACTGCCAAGGTGGAAAAAAAAAATTCGAGCCAATGGAATAGGTGGGTGGCCATCGATATCCACCTGGATCAATCCTCCCTCCTTAGGAAGCAATGTTCTCCATTGCATTGAGTTCCCGAGGGGGAGGGGAAAGCGATTGTTGAATCTGAATCTTGGTGAGTTGCTTGCCTTGCGGGAGATGTCACGCTGCTTGATTTGTGGAAAGATGTAACGAACCTGTTGTTGACAAGGTTGAATCTATTCAACTAGTTGGGCTACCTAAGATGACTTTGTGAAGAAGGAATTTTTGTGCTTTGTTGCAATCTTGTCGAGCTTCTTATGTTGGATAGAAGGTGCTTGGTCCAAGACTGTAGTGGTTGCAGTATCCTTTTGTTCACATTTTGAACAAATTGTGAAGAAGCTAAATTTTGTAGTATGAGATACTACCTTGAGGCACTGTTTAAGTGGAACAGTAGTCATAACTACCTCTGGTATTATGTAGAGATGACCCCCCAGAGAAACAATGACACTGCGGGGTCGAGACTCATAAACAGCATGGCGCTTCCACATATATGGTTGGACCAAGAGAACATCACAGACATCTAGTGGGGCAACATCACATAATACCTCATCCTTGAAGGGTTGGATGTCATATGACAATTGGCACTGTTGGCTAACACAGAGATCTCGTCCCTGTCAAAGTCACCCCATGCTGTATGGTTGTAGGTGTGGTGTTGTCGACAATCCTAATTGTTTGACGACCTCTGCTGAGATGAGGTTCTTCTAGCTTCCCCTATCAACAATAAAAGGTAGCGGGGTCCCCTTCAGCCACATCTATGAATGAAAAAGGTGCTCCTCCTCTTTAGGATCTATTGGTTCTTCTGGTTGAATTGTTGCGGTCACGACAATAATAGTGTGGTCTGTGTCAATGATCTATCTTTTCCCAGTATTTTTAGAATCAGATTCCAAATCAGGGTTTGGCTCCTTATCTTTGATCTTGGCCACCAATGACTATTTTGAGCGACATTCACAGTCTTGTGCCAGGAGATTTTGTTGAAATCGCACCATTTTCTAGTGTCCTTCTTTGTCTTCCCATGACCCTTCTTTTCATGTGTCTTAGACTGGTTTTCGATAGGTTGTTTGTTAGAGTCATGTTTATCATACTTTGGTTGTTGCGGATTTGCAGACCCGAACTATTGTTTGTTTTGGTGCTTAAATTTCTACTCGATTTTAACAGCATATCGATAAGTAGCACCAAGTGATGAGATGTCCAGAAAATCCATTTCAGTTTGGATGTATCTATGTATATCCCCACAGTATTTCAAAACCAAATTTCGTTTAGAGTCTTTGATACCCAAATTGGTGTGCAACGTATGGAAGGTATTGGTGAACTTCAGAACTGCTTGGCCCCTCTCTTACCGCAATGTGGTCCATCTTATATATTGGTCCTCATAGTTTACAATAGGGTAATAATGTTCCTTTACCGCATCCACACAAAAAACCCAAGTGGGATCGGCCCCATATATTCCAAACTCTTTTGTGGAACTTTTCTCCCCGTAAGTTTCCCACCAATGTTTGACATGGGGGAGAGATTTAAGGAGTGCAAAGATAATATTTTCCATGTCGGAAAAATGGTGAACAAAGAAATAACCTTCTAGAAGATTTAGACATTTATCTAGGGCATCCACATCTATCTGACCTTCAAATATGAGAATATCAAAATTAACCTGTACCTTGAAAGGAGAGGTGCTTCCAAAGTGGTTGTTTGATGAAGATGTGCATGTTTCTATCGACAGGCATTGAAGGATGTGGGAAAAATTCTCCATCATTTCGTCCCTCTGTCACGTGAGAGCTTGCTCAAGCAACAGATTTCTAGAATCGTATGCTCCGTTGCTTTTCTTTTCTTCCTCTATGGAGGGTTTCTTGAGCGTGCGAGAGCGATTGTCTTCAAGAGAGACAAGCTCTAGACCCAACTTGCTATACTCGGACCTCGTCGGGGACATGTGTTGGCACAGGGGTGGACCCAGGGTTCAACACTTCAACAGGAACCAACAAAACCCTAAATACTAACCCTTTCAGCAACACCTATGAAGCAGATGAAGTCTCACCCGAGGTAGAGGTAGGGGGGGTTGTAGGACTCAAGTGTATACAACCTAGCTGGGACACAGATCTGTGATCACAATACTTAATAGAGCACTTATCAATTAACATTCATTAGTCTTTGACCCTTATTCACAACATAGGTAAAAACCCTAATTACATAACAGCGCGATATTCATCAAGGTCTAAGCACATCTAACCATTCAGCATATAACATCAAAATAGATCTAGCATTCATCTATATTATTAAGCACTAATATGCTACATCAGATGCATCTAACATACATAAAGATTACAGCACTAAGCATAAATTACATCAATCACACAAAGAAACCACAACATAGGATATATGTGGTTCACCCCAGCATGGGGCTATGTCCACCAACTCTTCTCTTCTTTTATTAGCTCCTTCCAATCTTCTTACATGCACAGAGCCACAAAGCCAACTCCGCCTAGGACAGGATATCTTTGTGCACCTCACCAGATCCTCCTTCCCTGAGTCAGGTCCAAGCACAGAGCCTTACACATTCTGCACATAAAGCACTAAAAGTTACTTGCACTTAGCTCAGCAAGTCTCTACATACGGTATGAACAAATCATTCACAACTATTTGCACTTAGCACATTGACCTTTTCTTACATCGCCTAGCTACTTATTTATACATTACAAAAGGGGTGTAAGCATGGGTAAACCCATGGTCCAACATCCCATACTCGTTACATAAACCCTAAACCCAAAAATCCCACAAAAGAGGGCGAGATCCTGCGATCTCCGCTTTGCCCGGGCGCTCCGTCTTCGACCAGCCTGTCGAAGTCCAAAAAATGGTCAAACACGACCAAGGTTCTTCAAAACTTGGTCCAGGGCCAACATGCCCCCAACACTCACTTGTGACTCATCCCGATTCACTCTGATATGGGCAATTCTACTTCAAAGGCCTAGAGCTTGGCTCGATCTGCCTCGACTTTTTGTTTCACCAGGGCCTCCTGCTCGGTGAACTCCTGAACGAATTTCTCGGTGACAGGTCCTTCCAAGCATTTTTCCACTATGGTGACCACTTGTTCCAGCTATGCACCTTGTCCCTCTATCTCCTCAAAAAGTGTGTAGGCTTCGTCCTACATCGACTGCAGTCTCTGGGTCACTTCCATCATTCTGCTCTAGATGGCAGTAACCTGTTGTTGAACTCTGCGCTGCTCTTGTGACCTTTTCACCTTCTCCACTGTTGTAATTAGCTTCAGCTACGCTTGCACTGTCTATGCCTATTGTTTCACCTTCTGGAGTTGTGAGTCTAATTTTCTTAGTTCTGGGTCCTCTGCAAGGAGCTCATAGCTCTGCGCACTTTGGTTACTAAGTTTCTTGCATTCTAACGCCAATGCTTTGATTCTTTCGACTGTTCTCTGGGTAGTTTCTTCCCTCTGATCTCGCACTTCCTATGGAGTGCTTGGCACTGCTTGCAATTCCAGCTTTGCTACTCTTTCTTGAAGTTGTTGAATGGATTTAGCAAGATTCCCCACTTGGCTCTTAGTTTTTCCCTCTTCCATCTGTGTCAGGGTCGGCACAGAACGAAGTGCTCTAGTGACTATCTCTTCAACTCCAATATGCTCCATGAGCAGTTGTTCTTTTTCCTTCTGGATCTGTGCTCTATCCTCTACAAACTTTGCCTAGAGGTCATCTTTCTCTTGCTGCACAACCCGACGTTGCTCTAGGGCTTCCTCCTTTTCTTGCTTCAATGCCTATATGGCCTACTCTTTTTCTTCCTGGACCCAACGAAGGAGAGCCTCTATCGCATATGCTAATCTACGTAGTTGCGCAGGCTCATCTCCTACTTCTATGCCCCCTGTTGACAATGGCGCAGTAGACACTGCGCAGCTCGAATAGATAGCATGTTGTACCCCTTTGAGCTTCACCTCAATCCTATCATACATTGTCTCATGTTTAGCTTTGCTTCGCTGAAAAATTTCCTCCGAGGTATCTAATACAGCTGCGATGATGAGGTCAATATCATCCACCATAAGTACAGTCTGTAATTGGGGTTTATTGGTTCGTGACTTCTTTTGCGCTGAGGGTTTCTTTGGAGAAACCTTTCGTTTCTTTGATTCCTTGGCCTCTGTAAGGGGATCTTTAGGCAGTTTCACTTCACCATGTTACTATTTGTCTTCTTCCCCTTCATTCTATTCTTGGTCTACTTCGTCACCTCCTCCTCCTCCACGTGAATCAGACGCAGTTTCCTCCGATGCGATGTTCATTTCCTATACATATTCCATCTTTTTCTTCTTGTTTTTGTTGGGTCCATCATACTCTTCCCAGGTGACTACAGGACTTCCGATGAGGTCGAGGTCAGACAGTTATGTCTGTTCGATTGGTACAAGAAATTCTACAGGCCATTCCTTGGTTATTTCCTCTATATCTTCCTCAATGAATTTGTAATAAGATTGGAGCTCTTCCTTGGTTTTATCCCTACGCGCGGTGATATATATGAAATGACTGTCTACGCGGAACTTCGTGAATGGCCTAAACCGATGCAGTGTATTTGGCATCATGTGAGGGAAGGATTCAATGGCCCTCTTCAACTGCAAGTAATAGGTGTGGAATACTGCATTGGACTGCCATTGCTTCGTTGTGTCACTCGAATACCAGAGGGTAGTGAACCTCGCGGCCAGTGATTCGAATGGCTCGACTTCAGGGAAGGTCGCTCCCTCCATCATCTCCCAAGAAATGAAGGCAACGAGAATCAGCAACTAGTTGAAGTGAAACTCGTAGCCCTGGTCTTTCACTTCACGGCAATCTTGCTCCAACTGGTTGACGAGGTAGCTCACCCAGTTCATCTGCAACCCTTCAATGCACTTTCCTACGAGGTCGATGATGAACCCTGAAGTCCTTTATGGCTTTTACCAAAGCAAAATCTTGCTTCTCCATGATATTGTAGTTTAGGGCAGCATCTCTTAATGCTTTGCTGAAGAAATCTATGGGTTGTTCATACCCTTCGTTGTTCTTTTGCAGTAACACCGCTGCTATAGTATGTTTAGATGCGAAAGAAAAAAGATAGAAATATTTAGTAAAATCGAAACTGATCAAAACAAGGGCTTTTGTGAGTCCTCGTTTGACTTGTTTGAAAGACTGTCTAGACTCAGAGTCCCACTTAATTTTTAACTCTTTTTTAAGCATGTTTGTAATGTTCCTGAGGAGTTCTGCCAGATTGGGAATGAATCTTCGTAGAAAGTTAATTTGCCCGATAAAAGACTGTAGTTCTTTGAGGTTTCTTGGGTGTTCTAACTTTAGTATGGCCTCGATTCTGCTGGGGTCTATTTTGATTCCATCTTTAGAGATGATGTGTCCCAGCAGTTTGCCTTCTTCTAACCCAAAAAGACACTTCTTAGGATTTAAAGAAATCCCAAACCTTCTACATTTCTCGAAAAATCGTCTAAGGTGTCGCAGGTGTTCATCATCAGATTTGGAAAACACAGTCACATCATCTAAATAAACGACAATAAACTTACCCGATTCTTCCACGAAGGCGATATCCATTGCCCTCTGAAACGTGGCTCCTGCATTCATCAGACCAAAAGGCATCTTCACATACATGAAAGTGCCCCATGGTGTGGTAAAAGCGGTTTTATCTTGATCATCTGGGTGAACTAGGACCTGGTTGTAGCCCGAGAAACCATCCAACAGAGATATCCGAGTGGACCCGACCACCCTTTGCAGGAGGTGGTCCATTTTCGATAATGGGTAATTATCTTTTAGGGATACTTTGTTCAGATTACAGAAATCTATGTAGAGTCTGATTTCCCTGGTTTTCTTACGTGTAGGGACTAAATTAGAGACCCACTTAGAGAAACGCAGCGGGACTGTGATCTTGGCATCGTACATTTTCTTGATTTCTTTTTCTCTCAGGGGGAGCAACTTGGGATTTATTCTCCTAAGTTTCTGCCTAAACGGTTTTTGATCTTCTTTTATTGGAATCATGTGTTGTATGATGTTGGTATCATAGGCTTTCAAATCTTCATAGCCCCAGGAAAAAACATCTGAATATTCTTTAAACAGCTCAATGTATTTGAGATTTTGTTCTGGGGGTAAGGATTTGGATAGTTTGACCATCCTAGGTTTCTCTTCGGTCCCTATATTACAGTCTTCTACTTCTTGTCCATGGGCTTCTATTTTTGGTTTTTTGGCTACGTCATTACTGTCAAATAAATATTCTAAAGGAACAAGACCTCTAGGAAAAACATTGCTTTTCAACTGTAAAACATCAGCATCCATTTCGTCATCGCCTAAGTCTCCTAAGTCTATTGTATTTACACTATCAATTTCAAAATCAGAATTATTTACATTTTGATCTTCATTCTCTAAATCTATATTTGTACATTCAAAATCGTTCTTGCATTGCAGAAAGTCTTCAATTTGGTCATCATTACCAAACACTTGCCAATACTTGATATTGTCGGGAACTTTCGGTCTGCATTTCACCTCAATAGTATATGGATGAGTCGAGCGGAAAGGAATCTTACAGGTGGCTGCTGAGGTGGCTAATCCGTCTGCCAGGATATTCTGTCCCCTCGACATTACCTACAAGTCCACTTCAGTAAAACACCTCAAAGCATCAAGAAAATCATTTCTATAAGCTCTAAGATGTGGGTGTTTTGCAGCATACTCACCTTTAATTTGCTTGATTATTAACTCAGAATCACCTCTTACCATAATCTGTTTGGCACCAACCTTTTTCAACAGCTTCAGACTGAGCATCAAAGCTTCATACTCGACAACATTGTTAGTGCACTGGAAATTTAATTTGTAGGAATGATTTTCTGAGTACCTGTTTCTCTGATTATGCAGCCAGACTCCAGCTCCTGCTCCTTCTTTACTCACAGCTCCATCAAAATCCATACTCCAGAAATCAGTGAGTAACTCTTCAATTATCTCGTTCTTCATCTTTGCTACCTTCACGTTTTATGGGCCTTCATCTTGACCAGATAGGTCTTCCATCAGCTGAGTATCTTGGTCTTCCGTATCACCATCGTTGTACAAGATAAACGAATCTAAATCGGAATGTGCAGAGTAAAGGGGGTAATTGTGCGGTTTTTCTTGGCTACTGACCATGTACTTCATCAGTGTTTCTCTGTATAGCCTCCTCTGTTGCCCAAACACTATAATAGTGGTGTAAGACATATCCAGCTACAGGTTTCCTTTCAACTTAGCCCCCCAAGACCAGGACAGCAACATTCCATACTTCGGTGGGATGTCTGCAACCACCACATCCATAACCATGCTCTTCACAGGAATCTGAACCAAGGTGATGCACAAATCCTTAATCAAACCAATACATTTAACTTTGTTGGAGTCGAATGAGTGTAAATCCTTGTATGGTCTGGCGACCTCCAGTCCCAATTTTTCCATTACTGCTTTAGGCATCAGATAATGGGAGGCACCTGAATCCAGCATAGTGTTATGCAAGATCAAGTCATGTATGTTCAGACTGATGTAAAAAGGAGCGACCTCACCAGTGTCATCTCTACCATCTACTTAAGGTCTGAAAAGAAGTTCAGGATGATCATCAGTAAGGTTCACAGTGTCTGAATGACTCACTAATCCAATGGTTAAGGCCTTCATGCCCATGTTAGGTTCAATGGATAGTGCTTTAATCACCTGTGAACGATAGTCGTTTCTATTCATCAACTCTGTAAGTGGGATGGGAATTTTTATTTTGGCCAATTCCCCCTCCAGGCTAAAAGGTGTGGGAGTTTTACCTTGGCTCATCATTTCTGGTTTGTCCACCAAATTCTTCTGTTCGGATGTACTCGGTGGATTAATAGGTGAAACCTCGGGCTGTGATGGCCTTTTTAGAATGGTGATGTTTTTCTTCAAGGGAGCATTGGCTTTACTCTTCTCAGGAATCTTCTCAGCAGTAGTTTTCTCAGAAGTCTTCTCAGTAGAAGGTTCAAGGGCTTTCTTGGGCTCGACTATCTTCTGTGTTTCGGTCGTCTTCTTGGAAGAAGTCCCTTCTGTCTTCGAACTCCCTTCTGTCTTCTTGCTACGTAGATTGTACTGTCAGTGTACCTCCAGAATAGCATTCTCAAAGGCCTGTTGTTCTGCATCTTCAGCTTCTTCACTTACCTTTGTTTGATTTAGTAGAAAGAGTTCCTGCTCTTCTTGAGTAAGGAAAATAGCCTCGTTGTCATGAATGCCCATGAGGTTGATATGAGTGTCATCCAATTCCTCAATCACTTCCCCCCCTTCATCAGCATAGTTTTCTTGTAGGGGAGGTCTAATCTGCTGATCTGGGCCCCTCTGCTCTCTTTGATCCCTAGGATCTCTCTGTCTGATCTGAGGAGGATTTCTCCTAAAGTTAGGGTTCCAAACCTAGGGAGCAGGTGGGTTGTCTCTTGGAGGATTTCTATATGACACAGTGAATCTTTCGAACATCCTTTCCATTGCTCGGGTAAAAGAATCTAATGTGGAGTCTGAGGATGACGTGGAAGGTTCTTCTTTAAAAGCGACCCTCCTCTCTGACCTCTGTCGTGCCCTTTTTGCCAACAAATTGGCCTCCACACTAATAGCACTTTTCTGCATGTCTTCCAGGGTGGCAGGATTTCTTTCTCTTAGTTGGTCAAACATATCAGCGTAAAATCCATCAGGGAATTTAATCAATGCCAAACCCTGTGAGGTTTGATTTCAGTTGGGATTGCATTGTACAGGTTGTTGAAACGGGTGCAGTAATCTTGTACCGTCTCACCTTGATTTCTTTTTATATTCTCGTATTCTGACAATATCTGGAGAGGGTTTTTATTTATCTCCCATCTGTTAAGAAAACTCCTTTGGAATGCGACAAGGTCAGGGAATGAGGTGGCAGGTAAATCTTTGAAGCATTTCTTGACGTCACCTGTCATAATTTGGGCAAACAGTCACATTTGAACGTCAGCCTCATCAACTTCTTGTAGGTCAAAATAGTCATTCATTTTGTCAACATGTTGTTGGGCGTTTAAAGGTCCGGTTGCATCGAACTGTGGAAGTCTTGTTTGATATTCTTTGGGCATGGCATGTAGCGGCGCAGCCAACACCAAAGGAGCATATCGAGCTGCCATGATGGGTGGAGGAGGTGGGATGACAACCTGGATGGTCGGCGAGGTAGAGACTGAAGACGAGGACGGGGAGGGACTGGATGGTACTGAGGTACTAATTTGTAGTTTAGTCATGGGAGACAAGACTTCGGGGGTTCGAGGTTGCAACACAGTTGGGTCAAAGACGATTCCGTTCACAAAACTGTCAGATCGTGTTCTAACCAGGCTTCGGTGTGGAATAGTAGCAAGGTCAGGGTTTTGAGAGGTAACAAGCTTCTCTGAAAGGGAAGGAGACTTATGAAGGCGAGTATGACTCACTGAACCAGCAGCTAAGGTATTTCTCCTGAGAAACTGTTTGGGGTTATCTATCACTATCGGGGGATCTTGGATTGGGTGAGATCGAGTATGAACTTTCTTGGAAGCCAGAACTCTTTTTGGTTTTTATATATATATTTTTTAATTTTGCGAGTCTGAAAATAATATGTGAAAAGTTTGATCAACCTCTAAACACTACTTTCTTCTCAAAATCAAACGTTCTTTTTAGGGGAAAGAAAACGTGAAATTATCAATTTTTAGTTATCCCCAGTGGAGTCGCCATTATGTTAGCACTCGGTAAATTTCCTAGAGGTTGAAACAGAAGAAATCTACAAAGGTAACTTTATCCAACCACTTTTAAAGCTAGGATCTAGCCCTTCCAACTTCAGAGAGGGATCTCTCTATATGATTTAGCTTTGTTTATAATTTTAGATATTAGGCTAGGTAAAGAAATCTGTTGGTTTTGTTGTCAAAGTGTTTTTGGATTGGTTGAGACAGTCTACACCTCCATTGGGCTATGGGGTCTGTGTTATAATAAACATGAGATACAAACCAGAAAATAAAAGAATACTTCCATAGGGCGAGATAATATACTCACTGGATCTTTAATAGCTTAAATGATGGACAGAAGAAAAGATGAGAAAGATAAATTCAACTAAGAAGCAGTTAAGAATTTCTTAACTGAAAACATAAGAAGATAAACATTAAAATCTTTAAAGACGGAAACAGGGTATCCAAGATAAATCCTGCAACTTACATTACTTTTAAAGATGAGTTTCAGAAAACAATACGATCACAAAGCAAGAATAACATTCAACTTAGAGAATAAATGTCACCGGAGAATACACTCAAGAATCCTATAAAAGTGCTTCCTTTTATTGATGGAAGATCTCTTCAAAAATATTACAATCTGATAGCGTCAGGGTGTAAAGATCAACAACCCCTATACTTCGAAAGGTGAAGTATTTATAATTCAAATTACAAACGTTCCTGTCATAACTGATCAGGACGTGCTCATTCTATTTTAAGCCTAACTAATTTAACTAATCAAACTGATTGATGACTTGGTACAACTGCATGCGTAATTTCTGGGGTAGACCGTTGGCGAGGTTCTTTCACAACCTCTTCTAACTGGACAGGTGACTGGACCTGGACAGCTCATCTGCTAATCGAGCAAATCGCAGAGTTCCTCCCATCTGAGATGACTAGGCACAGTGATTTTGAGTAGTCTCCGATACACTTCATCCATTTCCATATATTTGGCGAAAGTGGGCTTAGTGAGGAAAATGTATCGAATCTCATGTTGGATACTGATGTCCAACTAAAGAGCGTCCAGGAATGCTTTGCTGGTGATGCTCCCTTGTATGCCAGCAAATTTAGAACTATCTTTAGATACTTCAGACAGTCTCTTTTTGTAATCTGGGAGTGTCATTAGTTTATCATTAATAACCTTCAGACCTGGGAGACCTTTCTTCTGGAGAGTCTCAATCTTGCTGAAGAATTTTTGTACCCCCTGGGCCATGATCTGAACCTTTTCTTCTAGTTGAAGCAATAATCCCCTCTTGGTCAAAACTCTTTTGACCTCAAGGATGGTTTCTGTCCTGTCCTCGATCTTCAACTCTTCTAGCTCTTCTCGGGTCTTAGAATTTAGGAATTTGATGATCTCATTTGCCTGAGTTGGTCTATCTCCTAATTCTACTCTGATCTTTTCAATGGCTTGTTTGCTCCTCTAGACCAACTCGTTCTTCTCAAACATGATTTGGATCATGGGGCAGATTTCATTTATAGACTTTGTGATGTATGTCCATACATTTTCTTTGACTTCAGCCAAAGTCTTCCCTGCCACTGTTTCCTTTTGGAGCTGTTGTAGTTCCTTCCTGAGCTGCTCAGTTACCTGCTTTTCTTTGGATAGGCTGGTTTGGAAAGAAGTTTTGAGTTCCTGAAGGTTCTCAACTTCCTTCTTCAGCCTGCTGATTTCTGTCTCTTGCAGGTTCGTTTTCTCCATGGATTTGGCGAGATCGACTGTCCCTTCCTGTGGTGCCACTGGTGTTGCAGATGGGATTATTGTTACTATTGTTGTGCTTGTCCCTGAGATTGGGATAGTCATCAATGGAATGGCTTCCATAGACTTCATCTGTTCTTTCTCTTTTAGTAGTCTCTTCATCTCAGTTTCCATCTCTTTGAGCTGGGCGGTCTACTCCATAAGCAGCTTGAGCATTTCATCCTTTTCTCCTTCCTTCTCTGCTATCTCCTTTTCCTGTGAGTCTTCTGTAGGAGGGAGCTTCAGCTGTTTCCTCAAGGAGGCGATGTTTGCATTTTTCTTCTTTATCATCTCTTCTGTAGCTTTGACGTTCGCAGGATCATAGCCGATCTTGAGGACCAGCTCCTCCAAAGTCTTAATTAT
>JASDQU010188692.1:4190-19105 GCA_032191745.1 Picea mariana | reverse complement strand
TTATGGAAGATACTCAATTGAAGGAGAGGAATCCTCAACTTATCCCAAATATCTCTCAAGTGGTTGGGCCTCTCTGAGGTTATATAAGGAGGCCTTCTCATGGTGAAAGGTACATGAAAAATATTGGAGGTATGAAACCTATGATCTCATAGGCAACATACAAAAACATGGGAAAGAGACCAAAGATTGATACCAAAGTCATGATCATGTAAGTGGTATGAATAGAAGGGATGGAGATTGAGAATTACATCAAACTTATGATCTCATGAGTGAGATGTCATCAAAGTAATCAGTGGAGATTACTTGATCAAAGGGGTTGGACAAGGAGAACTGAAAGAATCTGTTGTACCTTCATTCAAAGGATTGTAGGTACTTGTACTTGTTCTCATTAATAATCAATGCTTGGCCTATGTCTTTAAAACTGATGCTTGTTCCACATGAGTTTGTCTACAGTAGATGGCTCTATGTTTGAGCTAATCTCAGTAGAGTAGGAAGTCTTTTGTACCTTTGTTTGTTTTACAGGACCTATCAGGGAGCTCAAGATCGAAGCTTAGCCAAGACTTTGCAAGGACAAATGTCGCTAATAAGGTACATATATTTATCCTTATATTTCATTTATTATCTTGATTATATMTAAAAGGAAGTYAGTGTCCATGTTAAGAAMTTTTMTGTCTTGGCCCTAGGAGTCTAGAGACCAAGAGGGAATCCACTTTTCTGCAGGGGGATTCACCTGTAACACAGGGACATCTATAGAAGTGGGTGAAGAAGATAGAGCATCCAGATCAAAATGAAAGACTAAAAGGGAGTTCAAGTGTGTTATCCACATAGGCATGCCTGGGTGACTGTGGTATCAATCACGTACATATGTAGGCTGACCTTGAATAGTTCATGTACATACGTGAGTTGTTGTGCAGCAGACTGCATATATGTGGTAAAGCCTTGGGGAAAAGGAAATGCACATGAATTACAGCTTTATATGTTGGTATAACTCGGTGTTTCAGAGTCTAACATTGTTTATTGCAAGTTCTGACACTCTTTTATGCAAGTTTTCATGGTTCTATGTCAGATCATGTAAGGCGACGATGTAAAATAAATCTTGGGTGCATGACACTAACCCATGAGTATGGATTGATTTTGATTTGTTGGGGTACATGGCTGGTAGATATTTGAGTTTCATTGATATATCTTATGATGTATTATTGGAAGCATATGTTATATATCATKGTGCATGCATTTTGCAGGTGGTTGGGCTATATATTGAGACTTGTAGTTGGTGAGTTGAGTTGATAGTCATGTTGTAAATCATTGGGGAGTTATAGCTTGTTTATGCATGGTTGATACACTCACTTGGTGAAATTGATGATGCATGATGGTACACTCATAGATGGTATTTGGTTGGCATATTGGTAGATGCACATGTTGGCATATTGGTATATGCACATGTTGGCATATGGTGGATACATTCCATGGATGATATCTGTTGATGCACATGGATGTTGTGCATGATGTAATTGGTTGACATCTTGTTCATGATTCTCTATTTTCATTATTGACATATCTTTTGTTTCATGATGTATGGTATGGCACAAGTTTGATGCATGAACAGGTCCAAGGATCATCATAGAGAGAGTGGTTGACCTATGATCCGGTTGAAAATAAGAGGAGACATACCCATAGGGGGAGTCATTCTTCTTATGATTCTAGGAGAAAATACTTATCAGATGCATACCTAGAAAAAATATATATACTTTAGGAAAGAGCACAGAGGTATAATTCCAGAGGAAGCGATGGTCATAGAGGGAGCATGAGCAATGTATTTTCAGCATTACATCAGATTGATATCCCTTGTTCAAAAGGAGAGAGATTATTCAATGGAAAAAAGATAGGGGGAGAAACCCAAAGGAGAGTTCAAGCAAGGGGAACAACCCCAATAGAAGAATGGTGCTTTTCCATTGATGTCAAAGGGGGAGAGATAGTCACATTGATGTGATTGATGTTTATTGATAGAAAGACATAGTCTAATGAAAAGTAATAGTCACATTGTTATGGGAGAGATAATCACATGGTTGTGATTGATGACTATTGATGCAAAGCATGCCTTGTCTACATGTTGACATCAATGATTGGTGTTGACATCAATGTTTTTATTGCCATCAATTCCAAAGGGGTGTATTGTTGGATCATGTTGTCATTGATGCCAATGGTTTGATTATTTTGATATCAAAGGATTGATGTCAAGTGAATGAGTGATTAATTGATGTCAGGTGGTTGATTGATGTCAATGAATTGACTGATTGATAAGCTTGATTGATTGATGATTGATGAACATTGTATATGTATTATCCTTGATGAGAATGATAGATGTCAAGTGGAAACCAATCGATGAAGATGGATCAAGATGCATAGTTGAATATGGATCAATGAGTTGTCATTGATACATGATGAAGATGGATTCTTTGATATATTATGCATAGTTTTATGACTCATTATTGTCTTGTCATGATTAATAAGAAGTACAAATGGATGAACTCCAAAGTGGTCCCCTTATGGTAAAATCCCTCATGGGAAGATGCTTTGTGGTTGATTTGTGGTTGAGAGAACCCATTCTTGTATGTAGAATAATGAGATGAAGATCAGTGACTTTGTTGGTGAAACTGTCCTAGATGGATAGTTCTTGTCATGCCATTTCCAATGGTATGTGGAATGTCACATAACTCCTCACAGTTTGAGATTTATGACCTTACGAAGTTGGAGGACCCCCATATGATGACTTGAAGCCCCAAATGGTCAAAGAAGTCAAAGTGATTGAAAAGAAGAAATCATTATTTTAATGATAAAGTAAAACGAAAAAATCAAGAAGGATTATTTTAATAAAATAATGGAGAACTTTCTATTTATATAAAGTGGTTAACCTTAAAATAAGGAAGTGACCTAGATATTGGTTAAGTGACCTAGAAAATGAAGAGTATAAATAAGAGGCTAGGGTCGCTTGTGAATGTACACTTGTTGAGGATCTCTTGAGCATGATTGAAGATATATTCTGAGAGAGAGATGGTCTGGATGATATCATGAGAGCATTAAAGTCTCGGCAAGTCTAAATTCATGACGAAAAAAGTCTCGGAAGTTCAAAAACTCTAGTTTCAGAGGTATATGTGGGCTTCTTTGATCCAGGGCGTGTACATACGTGGGATGAATGAGGAAAGGGTGCATACAATTGATGAGGTCTTGAAGATCTATGTTTGAGCTGATGACATGTTCTTGGATGATGAAGTAGGTTCCAGATATGCATTCTATGGGCTCAGATCTGCCATAGAAACTCTGGTATGGTTACATTATTTGTCTTGATGGAAGTTATTGTTTGTTGTGAGGTGAATGCTTGAGGCATTCTTGGTATGGATGTTGTGATGTGGTATGTGTTGGTTGATGGAGTGATCAAAACTCATGTGACTCAGTACTGATATGATGGCTACAATATACTTTTTGTTTATACATGATTGAATAGCATTCATAGCATATGGTTGATATGTATGAGCAAGCTATTGGAGAGATTGGATGTGTCGTGACTGACTATGGGTCAGACTAGATAGTGGAATATAGAAGAGAATGTGTTTGCAAGTTGTATAGGATTTGAGCATGTGATGAAAAGGATAAACACTAGTTTCTCAGAGGTATACGCAAGCTGTAGTATAGACTGGAAGAATACATATGTGGGTTGTACTATTGGTAGGGCGCGTACATACATGTGTTGCACTACCGACATGTCCCGTACCTGTGACAGATTGATATATGNGGCAAGTCTAAATTCATGACGACAAAAGTCTCGGAAGTTCAAAAACTCTAGTTTCGGAGGTATATGTGGGCTTCTTTGATCCAGGGCGTGTACATACGTGGGATGAATGAGGACAGGGTGCATACAATTGATGAGGTCTTGAAGATCTATGTTTGAGCTGATGACATGTTCTTGGATGATGAAGTAGGTTCCAGATATGCATTCTATGGGCTCAGATCTGCCATAGAAACTCTGGTATGGTTACATTATTTGTCTTGATGGAAGTTCTTGTTTGTTGTGAGGTGAATGCTTGAGGCATTCTTGGTATGGATGTTGTGATGTGGTATGTGTTGGTTGATGGAGTGATCAAAACTCATGTGACTCAGTACTGATATGATGGCTACAATATAATTTTTTTTTATACATGATTGAATAGCATTCATAGCATATGGTTGATATGTATGAGCAAGCTATTGGAGAGATTGGATGTGTCGTGACTGACTGTGGGTCAGACTAGATAGTGGAATATAGAAGAGAATGTGTTTGCAGGTTGTATAGGATTTGAGCATGTGATGAAAAGGATAAACACTAGTTTCTCAGAGGTATATGCAAGCTGTAGTATAGACTGGAAGAATACATATGTGGGTTGTACTATTGGTAGGGCGCGTACATACATGTGTTTCACTACCGACATGTCCCGTACTTGTGACAGATTGATATATGTGGAGGATTGTTGCCTCATCTCAGTTGGTGCTGAGGATGTAAGTAGAGTCTTTCATATAGAGATGGTGCTCTGGTAGAGTTGTACTCTATTCAGTTGTTGCTGAAAAACCCCAAGGATTGTAGTTTGTACTAAAAAGAAAATTGTACATACATCTTGTGTTCTTTGTGTTCCTTGTGGTGATGACTTGTTGATGATATATTGCTGATATATGTTGCTGATATGTTCTCACATCTAATTGGTTATAAATGAAAACAATGAGTAATGAGTAAAATTTGAATGCTAACTAATGAGTTTTGTGTAAGAGGGAAGTTTTGAAAAAGAGACCCACACTCATTCCAACCCCCCCCGTGTAAGTGTGGTAGGTGTGTCCAACAATATGGTCATTATGAGTTCAAAGTGGTTCCATTTGGGTTATCAAATGCACCAGTTGTTTTCATGTGCCTAATGAATGACATTTTCCAAGAATATTTAGACAAGTTTTTCATTTTCTTTTTGGATGAAATCCTTGTATATTCCAAGTCGGAAGAAGAGAATGAGCATCATTTGAAGATGGTGTTGCAAGTGTTAAGATATCATCAACTGTATTCCAAATTGAGAAAGTGATCATTTTATCAAAACATAATTCACTATTTGGGGCATATCATATCTGGAGAAGGGATAGAAGTGGAACCTAAAAAGACTGAGGCTATCAAAGAGTGGACATCACCTAAGAATGTGATAGAATTTAGATCCTTCATGGGTCTAGCTGGCTACTACAAAAGGTTCATTGCATGGTTTTCAAGAATAGCTCATCCCATCACTTCCTTGCAAAGGAAGGGGAAGAAGTTTAGAGGGATAGAAGAATGTGAAAAGAGATTCCATCAATTGAAGAAGTCGTTAACCAGTGCTCCAATTCTGAAGATCGCAGATCTGAATGAAGATTTTTTGGTTTGCACAGACGCATGCAAAGAAGGACTAGGAGGATTCCTTAGTGAAAAAGGATTTGTGAAATTTTTTGAGTCCATAAAATAGAAAGAGAATGAAAGGCTTTATGCAACTCATGATTTGGAGTTGGAATCCATCGTGCATGCCTTGAAGAAGTGGAGGCACTACCTCATGGGAAAGAGGTTTGAGTTGAGGACAAACCATAATGGTCTGAAGTACCTCTTTGAACAACTTATTTTGAATACTAGGCAGAGAAGATGGTTGGAATTCCTCTGTGAGTATGACTTTGATATCAAGTACATCAAAGGAAAGGAGAACAAGGTGGTTGGTGCACTCATCGGGAGAGTGTATGAACTGCATGATATAGCCATTATCATGTATTAGATGGATCTTAAAGGAAGAATTTTTTAGGCTCCAAAAGTTGATTTGTAATACATGGAATTACTAACTAAATTGCAACAAGGTAAAATGTAGCAGAAAGCTGAAGATTATGAATTGGGAATTGATGGAATTCTCATGTATAGAAACAAAGTTTATGTACCAAATTATATGGAATTAAGGAGTGTGATTTTAAAATAAATGCAA
Source organism: Picea mariana (assembly GCA_032191745.1). Lineage (NCBI taxonomy): Eukaryota > Viridiplantae > Streptophyta > Pinopsida > Pinales > Pinaceae > Picea > Picea mariana. The sequence goes on along the minus strand of JASDQU010188692.1, from coordinate 13,103 downwards.
AATGTGCCTTATGTTGGACACCCAAGATATCAGAAAACAATTTCAGTGGTCAATAACCATTACCATTGGCTAGGTATGAAGAATGAAATTGCAGAGTACATTGCCAGATGTATGGAGTGTCAAAGGGGAAAAATTGAGCACAGACACCCAGTTGGTTTGATACAACCATTAACCATACCAAAGTGGAAGTGGGAAGTAGTAACAATGGATTTCATCACAGGGTTACCCAGAACAAACAAACAACATGATTCCATCATGGTGGTGGTAGATAAGCTCATGAAGCTCACCCATTTTATCCCATTGAAGACTACTCACAACGCAAATCATGTCGTTGATATTTATATGAGGTAATTAGCACACTTTCATAGAATTCCCAAGACAATTGTGTATGACAGAGACCCAAAGTTTACCTCAAATTTTTGGAGAGGATTATTCAAGGGGTTTGGAATGAACCTGAATTTCAGCACAACCTATCATCCCGAGTCATATGGAAAAACAAAAAGAGTAAACCAAGTGATAGAATATATGATAAGAATGTATGTGATGGAAAAACTAGATAAATGGGAAGATTATCTACACTTGGTAGAATTTTTCTACAACAGTGGGTATCAAGCACCACTGAAGATGAGCCTGTTTGAAGCACCTTATGGAAAAAAGTGCAACACCCCAGTAAACTAGGACAACCCAGCCAATAGGGTAGTGGTTGGGCCATATTTTTTGAGGGAAATGGAAGAGAAATTGTTAAAGATAAAGTTAAATTTGAAGGTTTCCCAAGACAGGAAGAAAATCTATGCAGACAAAGGCAGAAACCACAGGGATTTTAAAGTGGGTGATCATGTTTTCCTAAAGGTGAAATCCAACAGAAGTTCCCTAAAGATGGGAAGTTGTTCCAAGTTGGTAGCTAGATATGGTGGAATGTTTGAAATTCTATAAAGGATTGGACTAGTTACTTATATGCTTGCATTGCATGCATCAATGCCTATTCATAATTTATTTYATGTATCATTGCTCAATAATTATATACCTGATGCTAATCATGTCATTGATTGGAATGTGATTCAGGTGGAGAAACAAGGTGCTTTGCAAGTGCAACCTATGTGCATACTAGACTGGAAGAGAAAGAAACTATGGAATAGAGACATAAAGCTCGTAAAGGTTCARTGGACCTGGTATGGTCCTGAGGAGGAACATGGGAGMATGAAGATGCTATGTGGGCAGAGTACCCATAATGTTTTGAAGATTTTGGAAATCTTTTTGTTTTTGTGTAAACAAGTTTCACTGAGGATAGTGAAAAAATAAGGGGAGGGGATTTAACACCCCAAGGCTGAGCCCCTGCTGAATTGTAATTATGTTTATAGGTTGGTGAGACAAATTTTTATAAGCTGGAAGACTTATGTGTTTATTAGGTCGGAGAGCCCAGATGCTAAGGCCAATGAGCCAGATTTTGTATATGTAAATACTCAAATCATTAATAAAATTACATCATTGTGTGTAGACCCTTTGGGAAGAAAGAGTTATGGGGGACTAAGCTCCAATGGTTAGGGAATAGCAAGGGGCTAAGTGTCTATGGATAGGGGATAACTAGAGGGCTTACCTCTAAGGAAATAATATTATATTATTATTTCCTAGATGCTAAGGTTTGACATAACCATGTTTTCCTAAGTTTCTGGGGAAAGGGAATGAGTGTTAAGTGGAGTTGATGTAGCTTCAAGAAGACATGTGTCAACCTGTGCGCATGAAGTTTTTAACTGGGAAAGTCATCTTGTTGTGGGTTCCCCTTCACCATTCTCACCATTCTCACTACTCTTAATATCCTGATGATGGTCGCTACTCTGGAAGTAAGCCATACTCCCCACTGAAGAACACACTGAGACTGAGAATTCATGCAACCAACCATTGCGTCCATATTCGATCTATGCAACTTATGAACCCGCACATTCATTTTATGAAGCTAATCATGTTTCCTGTGAAGCACATAACAACTGCATAGTGTTTGAGTCATATCATGCCTTAACTTTGTTGTTTCTACCCATGTTTTCTATCGACTAGTTTGGCTCATTGTCATTAGCAAAACCTTACTCAATTTTTTTGTGGAGGTTACCTGCTAGACTTAGGAGATGAATAGAAGAGGCATGTTTTCAGGCCTATGAGAAACTCTCTCTAGGTGAGAGAGTGTGTTGGGGAAGTGATTTCTCTTTGAGGGAGTCCTGTAGAAGCTACAATACTATGAGACTTCTAGTATGTTGGGTATGTGTTATATTCTTTTCACTACTAGGGAGATTTGAGGGGGGGACATTAAGCCCCCCCTTGGGGGGTCCAGGGGGGTGAAATCCCCCCACATGGGGGTTCGAGGGAAGTAACCTAGAGAAAAAAAATTATGCCTCAGGAAACATTGCACACATTTAGGTTGTTTCTCAGCACATGGTTTCTTTGCCGATGGTTTTCTATTTCTAGTTAAGGAATTAGGGTTGTTGAATAATCTAGGTCATTGGGTTAGGGTTTTGGATGTCAATGCCTCCTATATGTATATTGTATTGTAAACAATGTAATACTATGAATGAATATATAATATGTTGGTTTTCCCAGTTTGGGTTTATAGGGGAAAATTGTCTGTGTAATGTTTGTATTTTCCATTGTATCATTTATGTTCTTTTACTGAAAAATTGTTTGTAGTAAATATTGTACAAGGTTAAAATCTACACACTCCATCCTGTTGTTGAAGCCCTGGAAGGGAGGTGGATAGATGATGGACTTGTGATAGTGAAGGTGTACACTCCTGGGGTGGAACAGGTGTGTGGGGAATGAGGGTCTATGGGTTGTGGGCGTAAGTGGCTCCTGGGAGAAAATCCTTCTATTGATCTGTGCGACTTTTCTATTGTCCTTACCAAGAATAGGAATTCTTCAATGGAGTTTAGTCCCATCTCGAGGATGACCCACTGTTGAGTGTGATGAGCAGCATGGTCTAAGGATGGGAGGTTCGTGGAAGCTCTGCACGCAGTTGGTGGTCATCTATTACAATATAAGTACCAAATTTGTATTCTCTAAATGATGTGTATCTTGAAATCAAGTTATAATGTTATGAGAATTGTCTATAAATATTTCATTTATGTTTTAATATTGTTTCCTCATGAATAGGTGCATGAACAAAATTCTATAGCTATTAAAATTGCATTAGATAGATATGTATATAAATATATATGAATATCAGATGTTATCTCTATTTATTCCAGTTATGTTTTATATGAGAATATTTCCACAAAGTTATTCGATGGCATGTCTTTACCTATTTGTTTAAGTTCAAGAATGGTTACAAAATGGTATCAGAGCAGATAGATGTTTCCACTGTGGAATTTCTCGACCCGTTGGGTGGATGGGGATGTTACAAAATGGTATCAGAGTAGATAGATGTTTCCACTGTGGCATTTCCCAGCCTGTTGGGTGGTTGGGGATGTTACAAAAGGGTATCAGAGTAGATAGATGTTTCCACTGTGGCATTGCCCAACCTGTTGGGTGGATGGGGATGTTATGGTATTTATCTTAGTTGAGACACAAATATTAGTATAAATTTTACCCAGTTCGAAATAATTTTATTTTGGAGTTTAAGAAGGTAGATTTTGTCACGAGTACATCGATATTATCACTTTAATCCTCCACCTTTCTCATGGGGACATGTGTTTTAGAGACTACATAAGATTTTAGTATTATCAGGTTATTTGGATGTGAAGAGAATCCTTTCCTTCTCTTGTTTTATGTATCAAACATGCATTTTTTTGAATAACTATGGAGACAATATAGGACTTGGGATCACTTCTTAAATGAGAAGAGAAAGAAGAAATTCATCCCCTTGCCTTGGAAAATTGGAGAAATCATTGTAAAACATATATCCCAATTGGATGAACTTGCAGGTCATCTTGAACAACTTGGTTTAAAAGAAACTCATATCATTGAGGGTTTCGACCCGAATGATATTTTTACTCTACATATGGACTCAGTTGGTTATTCTTATTATTTTACCAAAATTGAGCAGTTTAAAAAAGGAGGTGGAGATAATTTAGATCTTCATGAGACTTCATTCGACCAAGATTTAAATGATATAGAGGAATTAATCAATACCAATGAAAGTACAAACAACATGGTAGAAAAGTAGTGGATAAAAATCCCAATTCACCAACTATGTCTCCAAAGAGTACCATAGTAAGAACAAAACCTAGAAGAAATGGTATAAAGATAAGAAAAACATCGGTTTCAAGTACAGGAGATGGCAGTCATAAATACCCACCAAAGAAGAATGTTGAAAAATATCATATCGTATATACTTTTGCCAAAATAATGAGAGATACCCCAAAAACAGGGTTAGGTGTACCTGAAAGGTAAGAAATCCCACGAGCTATGGATTTGGATGAGTTTATTGAATAACCCACTTGGTATGAGAAAAGACTAATAGAAACTTGAGAAATATTTGAATCGCTAGTCACCCAAGAACTAGAGATATTCAAAGAGGAGTTTGTACCCTTGTACCATGCAACCTACAATCGAGTGTCCAAAAAACTTTTAATTGAAAAAGTCAATACAAAAAATAAAAAAAAATCAACAGAGAAATGGAAATCAATAGTTGATTTAAATGGGGTTGCACCATAAAAAATTGTACAATTCCATGATTCAACTGGAGAATCCCTAAAACAATCTTTCAATAATATGGAAAAGAAAATTTGGAATTAAAAAAAATAATAAAAGAATTAGAAGTAACCTTAATTCTAGGACCTTTTTTTCCAAAACCTTTGAACATAATTCAACCAATACTCACTTTAGAAGATTTACTAAAAAGAAGTAATAAATGTATAGGTTCATCATGTTTACTACAAGAAATAAGAAAATATATTGGTGATGAGATACACAAAATGTTAGATTTTATTCAAGAAATTTGGGAACTTATAGAAGGTTCCACCAACTTTGCAACTAGAATTACAAATTTAAAGTAATATCGTCAGAAAGATTTGGAAAATTATGAATTTTTCTACAAGGATGTTGTGGGTACATTCTCTGCCAAATTTTCAAGATTGAGTGATATCCACAGAAGAGAGAAAAAACTTCCTTCAAAAATATGGATGAAACAAATTAATGCATGTTGGTTGAAGAGAATAAATAATTTGAGAGAAATGATAAGTGGACCAAATGTTTTGTATATCAAAAGAGGTTACTTATTCTTTAAGTTGGTTGACATCATGAAATAAATTGATGGCGCAAACCTATTGATCGATACAATACTTTCATCAAAATAAGAATTTTTACACAAACTTGATGTATTAAAAGTTGCATGGGAAAATGAGTTCATCGAAACAATATAATTCTCTGAAGAAGAATTTGAAAGGTGGCTAGTTAGATACATCAAAATAAATGATGAGGTATATGAAACATTGTACCAATCAAGCATGTACTTGATAAATATGGAGAATGAATTCTTTGAGATAAAAACTAGGCATGATATCATGGTGGACCCCATAAGGGAATATATTGAAGATTGGTTAAGAAAATCCTTAATCAAAAATACTGATTCATATCAACAAGAAATAGTTGCAACAATTATGCCACCTCAACAACAACAAGGATATATAAAATAGGAACCTCCAAGAAGTTTATAGGTTTAGAAAACATTTCCATCATAGTGAGTCAAGTAGCAACCCTGTTTACCCCCTTATTATATTTCTTCTACAATAATTGTCATATTTCCTTTCATTTCGTAGTAATTTGTGAAACCCRGGCCAATGTTTGATTGATTTTCTTCTATATTYCAAGTTTTTTCATTTAACAGTCTACAGGAGCCCCATCCCAATCCTCTTTGAAGGAAAAACACAAATATTATTTTCAAGAATTTTCTTCGTATTATTAAAGACATATTTATTATTTTAATTGTCCCAAAGAACTTTTTTGGAATATTACATTATTGTAATCTCAAAGAATTTGGTTTCAAGTTTGAGATTTCAAATGTGTATCTATCATAATCATTTTTTATCCTAATGAAATGGTCATTTAAAGTTCTCCACCATACACAGTCCATATTTTCTTGTCTCTTTTTCTAAGATATTGTATTTTTTTTTGATGAATGTTGTGATGGAAATGTCATCATGTTTATATTCATACTCCATTGGTTTATAAATTCTTTAATATATTGTAAACAATTTTCTTTTATAAGATACCTAGTCCCATCTCAAGTATTCTTTGCATGTGAATATTTATTTTAAATAATCCTGGTACTTATCAGGAATTATTTATATTTCCGCATGAAATTTTAAAATAGTGGAGTATCACCTCTGAAAACATGCAGGGGGTTATTTTTTGCATTAGGTTGACTTAAAGACCATAAAAAAATATTTAAGATCAATAGACAGTCAACCCAAAATGAGCATAAGAAAATAGATTATTTTGGGAAAATTCCAAGGCAACAACCTGTACAATGTTGGGGATGTGTTGGAAAGGCATTTTGGTTAAGTTTTGGGATCTACACCAAAATAATTCAAAGAAGAAATGGAATTTAGAAGATGGACCAAAGCACGCGATGGGAGCAGACTTTAAGGAGTCAAAGCATGCGATAAGAGGAAGCATCATGGAGAGGTGCACAAAAGGAGGAAAGTAGTTAGGATTTTGGGACATTTTGTCCACACTGTAATGGGTTTAGCCCTATTTTGATGTATAAATATGTAATGGATTTTTGGTAGAAAGGGGTTAGAAATATAAGAATTTCTTAGTGCTTGTGGGGTAAGTTGACTCAAGTGTTGGAAGAAGTTTTGAGGAATGACTGAGGAGTGAAGATCTCATTGTAGAAGAACGACTACGTAGGTTGCATAATGTTACTGTTGCACTTTTTTAAGTACAATGCGTAGCTTTAGAAGATTATCAATGATTAATATAAGAATCCATCTGTTGTGGGTGTATCCCAAGTTGGGTGAACCAAATTAAAACTTTGTGTCATGATGTGTTATGTTTGCATGTTATGATTTCTAATCTTACCATGCAATAATGATAAATTCTTAAGGATGTTAAATGTGCTATTCATGTATGGTGGTATAATTTCGTGCACTAAGGTAAGTAGTAAATGAGTGTATGTAAGGTAATGTAATGTCGTACATAGGGTATGTAGCATGATAAGTAATTGTTAACTAATAGAAACTGCGTACATGAGTTGATGGTTAGTGAGAACATGCTTAATGCCTCACTTCCCCTAATCATTGCAAAACCTTTGTTTCTGTAGCCCCTCTAGATTTGATGGGTCAGACTTCACTTGCTTGTAGGTGATGTCAAAAGGGTCGGTGTCTAAGGGTTTTGTTGGTATATTGATGGTTAACCATGGATTTGCCCTATGCACACCAACAAATGGTTCCATTGTCGGGACCCAGAAATTTAAATGGGGGGAATTTTTTTGGAGGCCAAATAAGGAGGAGATCATAGAATGTCTAGAGAGGAAGCAACGAGAATTTTCCAGAGAACATAATAGGAACCCATGTCTCAATGACGAACAATGGTTGCAAATCTATGTGTTCACATATCTTCATGAAATTGTCTTTGGTGAATTTCTGATAAGTTTGAATGAATGGTTAGAAATGCTAGTGGAGAACATTGGAATATATCGAGTTGAAGCTCTAAGAAACTAGAACCATAAATTGATTAGAAAGTTGAATACATTAAATAATAAAGTTTCTCGCACAGTTGATTTTTGGTTACATAGTGTATTGGGGGGTTACATTACATATTTTGCAATATATTGTGCCCAGTCTTATACTGTCGTAGCGAGGGAATTTTCAAGGGTCTGCATGAAAGATATTTGAGCACATTATATACTTGAATAAAGATGTTGTTGTGCGATAAGAATTTCATGAAGATGGATTCTGATTGTTAGGTGCCTTCATGCACATAGGGGGATTGGGGTATGAACAGAGGATGGTATGAGAGTGTAATGAGGTGAAAACAATAAATGAGAAAAAAATGGATTGAGTATATCAAGAGAGACACTAACTCATATGGAGAGTAGAGAGGGAATTTTCAAGGGTCTGCATGAAAGATATTTGAGCACATTATATACTTGAATAAAGATGTTGTTGTGCGATAAGAATTTCATGAAGATGGATTCTGATTGTTAGGTGCCTTCATGCACATAGGGGGATTGGGGTATGAACAGAGGATGGTATGAGAGTGTAATGAGGTGAAAACAATAAATGAGAAAAAAATGGATTGAGTATATCAAGAGAGACACTAACTCATATGCAGAGATTGGAGTATTGTGTTTTGGTAAAAGGTTTAGGTATAGTAAGAACGATACTATGGATGAGAGATAAAAGTATCACATAGTGTTTGAGAAAAGAGACCCGTGCACAGTACTTCAAATCACATCGTATAGAGAAAGGAAAGACAAAGAAATGGATCCTCAGAAAAATCCACAAGAATAAGGAATTCCATGTCACATTGGAATTTGTTTCGAACCCACAACCCAGTGTGCGTCACCTAGATATTAAGAAAAAACTTGAACATTGTCAAGAGAAATTGTAGTTAGTGGAGGAAGTCAAAATAGTAGTTAGAAGATTGTAAGTATCATAGCGAACCAGAGTTAGTAAGAATCACCAAAGGTAAGTAATACATATAATACAATGGTAGGAATAGATCATACACTAATAATGTCTGGATTCCAGGGAGTAGGGTCAGAATACCTTGAGTAGCATATGTTTCTTGTGACATGATATGGATTGCGAAGAATGTCCTGGACAAGGAAACAAAGATTTTGTGGTTAGCCATGACATTTAGAGGTCACACACTATTATGGTACATGAAGTACTAGAATACTACATTGGTGGGACAGAAAAGGACATTAGCATAGATTGTGTTATCACCAGAAGTCACCCCTGGATTGCAGCAAAGGTAAGATTG